>JAZGTK010004260.1:3019-25011 GCA_036877625.1 Ambastaia sidthimunki | reverse complement strand
AATACTACTACATACAATGCAAATATTCTTCATATTTCATATATATCTCTGAATGCATTCTTGTGTACTGTGAGCCAAACTGGCCCTGACAAAATCTATATTCACAGAATACAGTCCATGGGGAGGGCAAGCTGGGGTGTGGGGGTTGCGTGCAGAGAAAGTCCATTCTTTTTATGTATTATGAGTTTGTCTCCCAATAGAAATGGCAGGCCCTCACTTAAAGAAGACAATATGAGATCCCTTCAGTAAAATAAAAAAAATATTGTCAAACCTGTTTTAGGAGAGTGGGATGTTCTTCTCAAAATTAAACCCTCAACAGTTATTTCCATTAAAAGATAGAGTAACAGCATGTTCTTAACTTATCCTTTGCTTTTAACTGTTTAATTGGCTGATGTTGTTATTATTAAAAAAATATAACATCCTTTTTTCTGCTTTGGTGTTTGTCATCACCATCTACTTATTATTTTTTTCCCAAATTTTGAATAGATCTCTTAGCCCAAATGCTGCCACATGGTGGATGGCCACTGACTACTTTTCCAGGTCACAGGTTATGCCATGGGGATGGATACAGCTCCGTTGGCTCTACTCCGGCTGCGTGTGTGGTTACTGGACTCTGTGAGCTCCTCACCATGCTCCTCAGGTTTCTTGTCGGCCAGGGCAGTGAGAAAGCGCAGGCTGACTGTATCCCACTCTTCAGGAAGCAGAAGCAGTAGGAATCCCAGGCAGATGATGCATGTGGCGGCCAGACGCACAACACTGAAGATGACCTCATGCTTCAGTACATCAATAGCTAAAAAAAGTGAGAGAGAGAGAAATGTAAGAACACGTTTTCAGAAATGCAAATCGGACAAATCGCAAATTGGAAACATATCCAGGTTATGTTAAACCGTATTATATCATACTATTGTTAAGACTGTTTGCCATGTAACGATTTATTAGCAATTAAGAACATTTTCACAAATGCTCAAGTAATGATGTTAATACAATGATGAATAAAAAATTCCCAATTATGTACACACATATGTAATTTGTGTAATGACTGTGTGTAATGGAGTACAGCATACCTGCATTGCCCGGAACACTGAGTAATGTCCCGATAGATATGAGTATAGGATATGTGAGCACCACTCCTACGTTGACCAGGATGTTAAATACTACAACAGGAGGGAGAGAATGAAAATTGTTATGGTTTCATCATACACAGTTCATCATACCTAGCAGTCTTTGCCATTCAATCCTCTCTGTGTGTCTAAATACTCTTTATGTGCCTTGGATAAGTGGCAAGTGTTAATGGCTAACACAGTGTTTTTAAAACACACCAGAGACTTAGGGCACCACTTTAGCTCAAACATACAGTAAATAAAAGTGGATTTGTTACTAGCATGGTTTACACTGTCTGACGCAGCACATATTGAATATCTAAGAAATGCTACTTCAGAGTGTAAACTTATTATTTTAACCTGATTTCTCCTAAGCACTTAAAGTACTATTGGAAGTGTACTTAGATGTTGTATTTAATCCATTACTGTACCAAAAAGAAATTACCCAATTACTCACATTTAAACCAGCAATGATTGAGTGGTTGACAACGATCAGCAGTATCTTATGCCAATTATTGTGTAAGCAAATAATTTTTGGAGGGAAACTGACACTTTGCTAAGCTCAGCACACCTTGGTTTTTGCTGCTTACTTAACAAGCTTTACAGAACATCACTCTTACTTTATAAAAAAGTAAAGATGGAGGACAGCAACAGTTGCTAAGGTATAGTGGAACTGTTTTGTTTTAATGGCTGGGTTTAGTGAAAATCAAGTGATACCTAGCCAGAGGCTGGCCACCCCACACAGGTAACCCCAGGGCAAAGAGGATAGGGAACCCCAGTGTTCCACTTTGGTGAAGTAGAGAATTAGGGAAACCAAGGAGATGAAGATGAGATTGAAAAAACCCATTGTAGAAAAGAAATGAGCAGCCTCGCCCAAATTGGCACTGCCAAGGAACATCTTAAACAGCACCTGAGTGGCACAAAGAGGTTTTGCAGAAAATGCATTGAATATTAAATACTAAGGGAAGTTTTATAATCATCGAGAGGCGTTGTTTCAGATGAGCAGGAAAGCGAGAACTAACCTTGTAGAGTGCCGAGGTGGAGGCAGAGCCAACTGCTAAGGCCACACCCATAAAGGAATCCCCATGGAAACCATCAGCATAAGCCATCATGACAATGCCTGTGATGGCCATAATGGCAGCCACAATCTAAAAGAAAAATCATCAGAAGGTTAACAAACTCTGTGCCTGCACCTAAAATATTCAGTTGGAGCTGATGCATGTTTTCTTGGCACGATAAACAAATGCTAAAAAAAGATTTTTAGATTTTAAAATATGATAGAAGTCAGGAATTGTGACATAAGCATAATAAAGCATAATAACAGCTGCTGGCAAAGCAAACATTTTACACTAAATTCTCCTTGACTTACCATTGACTTTATATCCATAAAAAAAAAAGTATCAGTTGTTCGCTCTCTGTAATCTTCAAGCTTGTGTTTTAAATCCACCTTCGCAAATCATTTTTGAATCATTTATGTTCTTCATTTTAGCAAACACTCTGTAACTTTCAATTGAGGTTCATGAGTTTATTAATAAATCTTATTGGTTGTGGGTGTATGTAAGAAATAATTTACATTAATTATAAAGTAAGTCATTATACAAACAATGCTGTAGAATGTAACAACTGACCAATCAAAATAAAGTATTCCAGAGAGCCCTACGATAATCAAGGTTGTGTTCCACCTACCCGCACACCCATAAAACGATCTTTAAGAACAATCCATGACAGCAGGAAGACGAAGGCTTTGTGGCAGCAGTAGAGTGCTGAGACGTCCGTGGCAGTTAGTTTTCTCAGTGCCAGGAGATACAGGTAGTTAGTCAGCGTCCATAAGATGGAGAAAGGTGCTGTTCTCTTTAGAAACACCTTCAAGGACATTCCTTCCTCCCCAAACAACCGACTACATTCCCTACACAATTAAATAATAAAATATAGATTTGGGCTGATATGCTACAGGTTAAAATTGCAATGTGTAATCTGTAAGGTATCATTATTTATGTAAAATATGTACCGTTCTATATTAATAATAATAACACTGGTTCTCAAGTTTCTTGCAATTGTGATGGGATGCAAATTTAGATATGCAGAAGCAATTTCAGTAGATGTCTATTTTTTCTGAGTCAAATGTTTTAGAGCTTGACAGACACTGGTCATCATATGTAAAAGTAAAATGTAGTAAAGAACAACAACACTTTTTTTGTGTTCCATGCAAGACAGAAAGTTAACGTATTTGGAATTATGTAAAGATAAGTAAGTCTTTTCCCAGTTAGTTCAATAGCTTCGCCTGAACCTGATTTGATTTGGTTAACATGAATTTTGCCCCAGACTACCATTACAGATAGACTTGGGTGCAATTTGGTGGTGAACAACACAGTTTTAACACACACCAAACTCTGATGTCAAACAGGCATTTTTTGTGTGCGTTTTCATTTATAGGTAAACAATTTTTTTGTTACTTCAGATTGCAATAGCTTTAACTGCTATAAATATACTGTATGCTGTTCTGGATGTGTCAACTAAATGTTTATTTCAACAGGGTTTTTGCACCTAAGGAGCAATTGTACTCCCTACTTACAAACAGTTAATTCACGTTTGATTAATTCTGTAAAATATGGATTCTACACTGTTTTTCAGTTGTTTTTCTATGTAAATATGTTAGATGACAGCAGTGACATGATGATGCATTTATTTAATGCCAAGTCCTAATTTACCAGATTTATTTATTCCGACTTCACCTGAATTTCTGAATGGGCGTTTGCTTCTCTCTGGTGGTAGCCACATGCCCAGAGTAGTAGAGGGGAAAGGAGAGAATGTTCCAGTTGGTGCTGTACCAGGTAATGAAAAACGGACAGGAAAAGGACTTATACATGAGCTGGATCACCTGTGTTGTGCCCACCCAAGACAAGGAGACACACAGAACCACCAGCAGGCCGCCCAGCACCTTCAGGACTGTGTTAGCACAGATCTGATATGCTGTTGGGTCACCACTTGTTTCACTGCCTGGAGGTTCTGCATGCGACTCTGAACCTTCGTCTCCTGCAAAAGAGAGATGAGTGTTGAACCATTATTACACATTTTAACTTGCCTCATTATATACTAGGTAATAAAATACGATAACAGTGCGTGTAAGGTTATGCAACCACAAGGGGGCACAATTCAGCGTCTTCTTGTGCCAGTCCCAAGTCTGGATAAATGCAGAGGGTTGTGTCAGGAAGGGCATCCGACGTAAAACTTATGCCAAATCAAACATGCGAATCACTAACTAGCAAAAAGGATAGAAATGGCTGTAGTTAATTTTTATCCAGAAAAGGCATGAACAGAGGGTGACACAAGAGTGGAGGTAGAAGCACTCAGATGGACTACATCTTGTGTCGACGTTGTAATCTGAAGGAGATCAATGACTGCAAAGTATTGGTAGGGGAGAGTGTAGCCAGGCAACACAGGATGGTGGTGTGTAAAATGACTCTGGTGATGAGGACTAAAGCAGAAGACTAAGGCAGAGCAGAGGACGAAGTGGTAAAAGTTGAAAAAGGAAGAATGTTGTGTAGTTTTCAGGGAGGAGTCAAGACAGGTGCTGGGTGGTCAGGAGGTGCTTTCAGATGGCTGGACAACTACAGCTAATGTGATCAGGGAGACAGGTAGGAGGGTACTTGGTGTGACATCGGGAAATAGGATAGTGGACAAGGAGACTTGGTGGTGGAACGAGGAAGTTCAGGAGTGTATAGAAAGACACTGACAGGACCGAAGAAATTAGCCAGGAGTACAGGGAGATGCAGCATAAGTTGAAGGTAGAGGTGACAAAGGCCAAACAAAGAGCATATATGAGGACTTGAAGGCTAGGTTTGATAGTAAGCAGGGAGAGGTGGATTTGTACAGGTTGGCGAGGCAGAGAGATAGAGATGGGAAGAATGTGCAGCAGGTCAGGGTGATTAAAGATAGGGATGGAAATGTGTTGACAGCTGCCACAAGTGTGATGGGAAGCTGGAAGGAGTACTTTGAAGAGTTGATAAATGAGGAAAATGAAAAAGAACGAAGAGTAGAAGAGGTGACTGTTGTGGAGCAGGATGTAGCAAAGATTAGTAAGGGTGAAGTGAGGTGGGCGTTGAAGAGGATGAAGAGTGGAAAGGCAGTTGGTCCTGATGACATACCTGTGGAGGTATGGAAGTGTCTAGGAGAGAGGGCAGTTGAGTTTCTGACTAGTTTATTTAACAAAATCTTGGAAAGTGAGAGGATGCCCGAGGAATGGAGGAGAAGTGTACTAGTTCAGATTTTTAAGAACAAGAGAGATGTTTAGAGCTGTGGCAACTACAGAGGAATAAAGCTGATGAACCATACAATGAAGCTGTGGGAAAGAGTAGTGGAAGCTAGGCTAAGGGCAGAGGTCAGCATTTGTGAGCAGCTATATGGTTTCATGCCTAGAAAGAGTACAACAGATGCAATATTTGCTTTGAGGATGCTGATGGAGAAGTACAGAGAAGGTCATAGGGAGTTGTCATACGACGAAAGTACTCTCAGGATCAGGATGACGTAACACGGGTGCAGAGGTAAATCTGGCTTTGAGTGCTTGAAAGGCCTGTTCAGCAGCAGGACCCCATGGAATTCTTGAACCTTTGGACTTGGTAAGAGCAGTTAAAGGGGCAGCAACCAGACTATAATTTCGAATAAACCTTCTGTAGAAGTTAGCGAAACCCAAGAACCTCTGTAATTCTTTTACTGCGCGGGGTGTAGGCCAGTTCAAAACAGCGGTTACCTTTTGGTCATCCATCGTGACACCATCAGGACTGATATGTATCCAAGGAACGTGGTACTGGTAGTATGGAATTTACACTTCTCTTCCTTGACGTACAGGTGAAACTGGATCAGATGCTTGAGAACGGTTCTGACATGAGATATGTGTTCTGAAAGGGTATTGGAAAAGATTAGTATGTTATCAATGTATACGATTACCCAGCGCTCCAGCATGTCTCTGAAAATGTCATTCATAAAAGACTGAAATACTGATGGGGCATTAGCTAGTCCAAATGGCATGACAAGGTATTCGTAATGACCAGATGCTGTGGAGAACGCCATCTTCCATTCATCACCCTCTCTAATGCGGATCAGGTTGTATGCATTTCTAAGATCTAGCTTGGTATAGAATTTTGCCTGCCTAAGTTGTTCCAGGGCTGCAGGTACAAGGGGAAGTGGGTATCTATACTTCACTGTGATGTTAAGTGCTCGATAGTTGATACATTGACGTAGACCCCCATCTTTCTTCTTGACAAAGAAAAAGCCTGCTGAAGCTGGTGAGTTGGACGGCCGAATAAAGCCCTTAGCTAGTTCTTCCTTAATGTAATCTTTCATGGCTTGGGACTCGGGTTGTGATAAGGGAAAGATTCTGCCTCGAGGTGGCGTGGCACCTGGAACGAGATTTACAGCACAGTCAGTGGCTCTATGAGCTGGCAATTGAGCTGCCTTTGCCTTATCAAAAGCTACTAGAAGGTTGTGGTATTCAGGGGGAATGGTTGTCTTAGTTGACTCTTTCATGGAAACTGGCATGATTTGTGAAGTGGTTACCTTCTTTAGACATTGTTGGTAGCATGACACGTCCCACTTTAAGATCTTGGCCTCTCTCCAGGATATAACAGGGTTATGGAGCCTTAGCCATGGCATTCCTAGGATCAGATCATGAGTTACTCATAAACATAAAACTGGAGAGATTCAGAGTGGAGAGCACCAATGTGTACCGCTAGCGAGGGGCGCTCAGACTGTAACAGTGTTAGCTGTTCTAGCTTCATGGTTAACTCCTCGGTTCTGGTGGTCAGATGGCTGATCTGAGCATGATGAGCTGCTAGTCCGGAAGACAGATAATCCATTGCTGCTGGGTCTTGCATTGGCGAAGTCTTCTGTAACGGACATGTGAAACCAGTATGTGCAGCTTTATTAAAGAATCACAGTACAAACAGGCAATGGTCAACAGTGGCAAACAGTAATGGCAGAGGCAAACCAGAATCAGAGTCATGGGACAGGTGAAGTTCAAGGCAGGCAGCAAGCAGTAAACGTAATCCAATAAACAGTCCAGGTAAATAGAGCAGGCGGCAGACAATCGTGAATGAGGAACAGACAAGGGTAATAACCAGAAATAGCAAACACAGGGAAAACGCTCTACAATGTAACCATGAGGAAAACAAGACTTCGCACTGGCATAGAGTTCGTGAGCACATTAAATACACAGAGTCCTGATGAACAAATTGATTGCAGGTGTGTAACAAGGGGCGTGGTCGGCCCCAGGCAGTTGGTCCATGGGAAATGTAGTTTAACTCGAATCAGTATTTTCAGGCAATGGTTCCCGCTCATGGCCAGAAGGAAGCAGTGCGGGAACCTCAGATGTAACACTCAGGGTTGTGCAATACCAATTTGAAGATCTATACCATGACTTTGGATGAAGTAATTCTCATACTGCTGCTATAACAAACTGCATACTACATTGGATGAATAGTGTGTGTGAATTGTGCGTGTTGGCTAGCATGGTTTAGTTACCCTATGTTATAATCAGGGTTATCACGATACCAACACTATGACTTTGATATAATACCTGACTGAAGTATCTCAATACTAATGCTGAAACGATACCAAGTTTGCCAACTTTAACGAATTGCCCTTGGTCTGCGTTAACTTGAAACATTTTTTACAGACAGTCCGTTGGCTTGCCCTGACTGTTGGCAGTGTATGTAAAATAATGCCATATTTTGCTACATGCATTGGCTTAGTCAACAAGCTGTGAACGTTTGTCAAGAGAACTTTTTGCAGCCATAAGGAAAAGATATGACAGCTACAGCGTGCACCTGAGGGAAAGAAAGTTTGGTGCGTCCAGTGTTTCTGCAGAGTGCACTGAGAGCGCTGCACACACGTCAACACTATTCAGGAAATATGGCTTTTTAATTAGCAGGATATTGCGATACTTTTAGTATCAATATATCGTGCAACACTATATACCATCATGGCTCAAACATTTTTCTCCATTGTTGGCCATTGTTGTGTTTAATTTATAAAAAATTCACTGTTTTACTGTTTTGTTGTGCTGCTGCTGATATCTCTGTATGGTATGTAGATACGTATTGATCAGTACTCTAGCTGTCAGTGTCAGTTACCTGCAGGTAAAGCACTAATGCTGCTGTTAAAAAATGCCTATGTTGCACAGTCAAGCCTCTGTCAGAAATAGCTCCACTGTAACAAAGGGTCAGAACTAGGTAGATCCATATGCAGTGACTTTATTGGACAGCTCAGTAATAAACAGGCACAGGTCAAAAACACAGTAAACAGGAGCAACGTAGGGAATCCAAGAGAGTAAACAATACCAGGCAATGAGGTTGGGGCAGGCGGCAAACAAAGGGATAATCCAACAAACAAAGCAAAGTCCAAGGGGCAGGCAGAGAACAATCGAGAGGCAGAAAACAGTCCAGGTAATAATCCAAAAGGTAATGCAGGGGGAAAACGCTCAGTAATGTTTGCTAGGCAAAACAAGACTTTGCAAAGTTCAAACGCAACCAAGAGTGTTTTATAATGTTCTTGATGATGAAATGGTTGCCACCTGTGAGGGGCGTGGCCCAGGTACGGGGCTTGATTTGAAACGTAGTCCTAGTACTCAGATGAGTACGTCATCATCCTGCTGACGACCAGTAGAGGGAGCCACAGGGACCGAATTAGTGCTGGTCGATCCGGGTGGTTTCGGTGAAAGTCCTCAGTTAACGATGGGTCCAGAATGTCCTCAGCAGGGACCCAAGATCTCTCTTCAGGACCATAACCATCCCAGTCAACCAGATACTGCAACCGACCTCCCCGGCGTCTCGAGTCCAGGATGGAGCTGACCCTGTACGCCTCCTCGTCCGTCCACGATGATGGGGGGAGGTCTTGGGTTACCAGTCCCCTCTAGGTTCTCCACGGGGTCGACCAGCAGGTTTGAGCAGGGAGACATGAAACGCTGGTGAGATACGGTAATTACGGGGTGAGCTTAAACGGAATGACACAGGGGTTATTTTTTTGATTATTTTGAAAGGGCCCATGTACCTGGGGTTCAGCTTTCTACATGGGAGCCGAAGGCGGAGGTCTTGTGTTGACAGCCACACCCATTGTCCAGGAACATAGGGAGGATTCTGTGTCTCCTGTTGGCCTGAGCGCTAGTCCGGCGTAAGGCTCGTTGGAGGTGGACGAGGACCAGGTCTCCTCGCTTCTCTGTATCCAGGTGTTGATAGCAGGGAGCTCTGAGGGTTCACCAGACCAGGGAAACAGCGGTGGTTGGAAACCCAGGACACACTGGAATGGGGCGAGTTGTGTTGATGGTTTTCTCAGGGAATTTTGGGCATATTCGGCCCATAGCAAGTAGCGACTCCAATCCTCCTGGTTGGAGTTACAGTAGGTTCTCAAAAACCGGGTTAGTTCTTGGTTTAGGTGCTCCACTTGACCATTTGATTGAGGATGATAACCTGAGGACAGGGTCTCGGCCATTTCCATGGCAGTAGGCAGTTTGGGTAGGGGAATTAGACGACAGCCTTTGGAGAATCGATCAATTGCAGTCAGAATGGTGGTGTTACCTTGGGACTCAGGGAGATCTGTAACAAAGTCGACAGCAATTTGGGACCAAGGTCGGTTGGGAATGGGTAGAGGTTGAAGCAAACCCGCTGGAAGCTGATGAGGCGATTTGGAGATATTGCACATGGAACAGTTCTTAACAAATTGAATAACATCCGCCTACATGTTGGGCCACCAGAATTTATTGTTGAGTAAGTGGTGAGTTGCTGCTATACCTGGGTGTCCTGAACTTGGTGTAGCGTGGACCTGGGTTAGGACCTTGGAGCGAAGGATCTGTGGCACATAGATTAGATTGGCCGGACACTCAGGAGGGCTAGGTTCGGTCCTTGTAGCCTCGTTTATCTCTGTCAAGATATCCCACTGTATAGGAGCGATAACAACATTGGGGAGAATTGTTTCATTACTGGAATCGGCCTGATCGACCTCATGTAAACGAGAGAGGGCATCTGCTTTAGAGTTTTGAGATCCTGGGCGGTAGGTGACTGTGAAATTAAAGCGTGTGAAGAAGAGGGCCCAGCGTGCTTGACGGTGGTTGAGATGCTTGGAGGTACTCCAGGTTTCTGTGATCGGTGAGTACTGTAAATGGGTGCTTAGCTCCCCCAAGAAAATGCCTCCACTCCTCAAACGCCACCTTCATAGCGAGAAGTTCACGGTTCCCCACATCGTAGTTCTGTTCGGCTGAGCTGAGCTTGTGTGAGAAGAAGGTACATGAGAAAAGTTTAGGTGGGTCACCATGACGTTGTGATAAAACTGCCCCTATGCCGGACGCATCCACTTCTACCACAAACTCCCTCTCAGGATCCGGATGGTGTAGGATGGGTGCGGTAGTAAAACGTTTTGAGTTCCTTGAAGGCTTGCAGAGCTACAGAACACCAGGATAGACGATTGATCCCTTTCTTGACCATGCTCGTCAGAGGTGCCACCACAGAACTGAAGTTCCTAATGAAACGTCTGTAAAAATTAGAGAACCCAAGAAATCTTTGTAATTCTTTCAGGGTGTTGGGTTGAGGCCAGTTGACCACCGCACTGACCTTATTCTCCTCCATGGCTACCCCCTCTTGACTTATCACATAGCCCAGGAAAGAAACATGTGTGCGGTGAAATTCACATTTCTCTAGCTTGGCGTATAATTTATGTTCAATGAGTCGTTGTAAAACTAAGCGTACATGTTGAACATGTTCAGACAAGTTATTTGAGTATATTAAGATGTCATCAATGTAAACAATTACCTTCTTGTTGAGCATATCCCAGAAGATGTCGTTGACAAAAGCCTGAAAACATGAAGGACTGTTAGAAAGACCAAAAGGCATGACCAAATATTTATAGTGACCTGTGGTAGTGGAGAAGGCCGTTTTCCACTTGTCTCCCTCCCGGATACGTATGAGGTTGTAGGCGTTTCTCAGGTCTAATTTTGTGAAGAACTTGGCTGTTCCAAGTTGCTCTAAAGCTGCGGGAACCAAGGGGAGAGGGTAATGATATTCGATAGTTACCTCATTCAGGCCACGATAGTCAATGCATGGACACAGGCCACCATCCTTCTTTTTAAACAAAGAAAAACCCAGCGGAGGTGGGAGAGGTAGATGGTCGAATGAAGCCCTTGGCTAATTCCTTCTGAATATACTGGTGCATGGCCTCAGATTCAGGTTGAGACAGGGGGAAAATGCGACCCTTGGGGATGGTTGCACCAGGTAACAGTTCTATGGCGCAGTCACATGGACGGTGTGGTGGTAATTCCGTTGCCTTGATTTTACTAAAGGCCCTGGATAGGTCCGCATACTCCTCGGGAAGCTTGGTCTCCAGTTTCTCAGGTCTGGTTAGGCTCAGGTGAGGGCGAGGTATCTTTCTGGTGAGACAATGGTTAGTGCAGTAATAAGACCAGCGAGTGATTTCTTGTTTGGACCAGGAAATGGATGGGTTATGAATATCGAGCCAGGGAAATCCTAGAATGACAGGGATAGAAGGACTGTTAATTACAAGTAGACGAATGGTTTCTTCGTGTAAGACTCCTACGCGGAGGAGCAGACTCGTGGTAGTCTGAGAGACTTGACCGGTGCCTAAGGGTCTTCCGTCAGCTGCCTCTATACCCACAGGAGAGGGAACGGAAATTAAAGGTAAGTTATAACTCTTTGCAAATTGTTCATCGATAAAATTATCTGCGTCAACTAAAGCTGATGTCTCAACCACCTTATCGTCCACTGTTAGTGTCACAGGAATTTTCAAGCTATTAGGAGTACAGATGTTAGGACTCACCGAGTCGTTCCTCTTAGGAGTGGAGGTCAGCGAGGGGCAGTTGGTTCTGATGTGACCCGGGAGACCGCAGTAGATACACAGGTGATTCCTGAGATGCCGCTCCCTCTCGGCTGGGCTTAGTCTGGTACGAGCAACTTACATGGGCTCCAACTCTAGCTCTTTAGGGAGATGTGGTGCCGATCCAGATGCCTCGAGTTCTGGACTTCCTGACCGTAGTAGGTTATCCAAACGTATAGATAAATCGATGTACTGTTCTAGCGATTTACCCTCGTCCCGACATGCCAATTCTGCCTGGAGTTTGGAGTTCAAGCCTTTTCGGTACAGCAACTTGAGGGGTTCAGCATTCCATCCAGATTGGGCAGCAAGTGTGCGAAACAGAGCGTACTCAGCGGCCGGCCTCCTCCCTTGACGCAGTTTGAGTAGTTGTTCTCCAGTGTCCTGTCCCTCTGCTGAGTGTTGAAACACTTCTCTGAATCGCTAAAGGAACACTGCGAAGGAGGGAAATGTAGAGTGGTCATTACACCAAACAGCTGTCGCCCAATCCAGGGCCTTACCGGTAAGGAGGGAGCAGCCAAAAGGCTATACGGCTGTTCTCAGTGGGGTATAGTGCCGGTTGCTGTTTCACGAACAATGAGCGTTGCATGAAGAAGCCCTTGCAGCGTGCCGGAGTTCCATCAAACTTGTCCGGGAACGCCAGGCGGGGCCCAGAACCAGAGGGAGCGCTGGTGGAGGTGAAGGAGTCGGTGGGGGCACACTGATGTCACCAGGTAAGTGGAGAGCCTGCACGGCCTTCAATAGATTCTCCGTAAGCATGTTGAGCTGATCTAGCTGTTGTTGCTGAGCCGTTAGTCTGGAGGCTTGATTAGACAGCTCTGTGCAGAGCTGAAGCATGGCTGCTGGATCTGTAGGTGGCGAAGTCTTCTGTAACAAAGGGCCAGAACTAGGTAGATCCATATGCAGTGACTTTATTAGACAGCTCAGTGATAAACAGGCACAGGTCAAAAACACAGTAAACAGGAGCAACATAGAGAATCCAAGAGAGTAAACAATACCAGGCAATGAGGTCGGGGCAGGCGGCAAACACAGGGACAATCCAACAAACAAAGCAAAGTCCAAGGGGCAGGCAGAGAACAATCGAGAGGTAGAAAACAGTCCAGGTAATAATCCAAAAGGTAATGCAGGGGAAAAACGCTCAGTAATGTTCGCTAGGCAAAACAAGACTTCGCAAAGTTCAAACGCAACCAAGAGTGTTTTTATAGTGTTCTTGATGATAAAATGGCCGCCACCTGTGAGGGGCGTGGCCCAGGTACATGGCATGATGGGAAACGTAGTCCTAGTACTCAGGTGAGGGTTCCCACTGACGACCAGTAGAGGGAGCTACAGGGACCGAATTCGTGACATCCACAGGGTCATGGAGAAGCACATACACCATTCAGTTCTGGCATGCATGGTGAGAGATATATACGGAAACCTCACACCATTTGGAGTCCACACAGACATCAACCAACCAGAATATATTCAGTCAGTTATTAGTCATGACCTGCTTTATTCCAGCTGTATTCAATTAAAGGATCCTTAGATCCTCGCACGCAAATTGTTTGTGTTGTGCTTTGATTTGTATGTTTTGTTTTTAATTCATTTATAATCATTTATTCACATAATTATTTATAATCATTTAAAAATCATTAGTTATTTACATAATTTATTATTTGATTTTTTTTATTTATCATTATAACATTTAAATATTTTATTATTTATTCATTTATCATTTTATTGTATTTTTCTGTTTTATATTTCTTATTATTTTTCTTGCTTATGCTTTTTCATTATTGTTCAGTCTCATAATTGTGGGGTTTCATTAATTGTTTGGTCTGTATAAACTCTGATAATAATGTATGTTGTATGTTTTATGGGATGTTGTCATGAACCAGTTTGATATATCATTGTCTGCTGAAATGTGTTCTTCAGACGAAGTTTGAATATTGAGGCATATGCAACTAAGATTGTTCAATAAACTCTGTTCTTATACCATCATCACTTCATCTCCTGCTTCTGCTCTTTTCTGGCTTTCATCAATCAACTTCTTGACTGACAGAAGACTGTTTAACACTCGTTTTGGGTATTTTTAGATACCAGACATGACTTAAGACAAGACTGTTAACAGGGTTTGTTGTTCTGTTACCGGAAGAACTGATATTTCTGGCAGGATCTGGCGTCCGGGGCTGGATTCTAATTATTGTCTTGGCGTGGGGACTCTGATCTAACACAATCCTACTTAAAAGGACACCTTAGTATTTGTACCTCAGTATAGAGTGACAGACAGCCTAACAGCAGACAAATAGAGAATAGCTAAACGGTAATGCACTTTTAGGTGGCTGCTCTGCCTCACTAATAAACCGGCTACAATTAGTACAAAACGCTGCAGCAAGAGTCCTTACCAGGTCAAAGAAATACGATCACATAACCCCTATACTGTCGTCTTTACACTGGTTGCCTGTCAGATTTCGTATTACTTATAAGATATTATTGCTTACATATAAAGTCTTAAATGGAATAATCCAGAGTGAAGAACAACTTCTGTGTTCAAGCCATCAAACTGCTAAACAGTCAGCAGTCCTTTGTCTAGATGGACTTAGAAATGAAAAGCCAAAAATATAAAACAATATATAAATGAAGATGTTTCACTGGTTTTATCAACACGGTTTTATGACTCAGCTTACATGACGCCATTTTTAAAAGAATAAAACCTACCTGACAACTATTCAGACATACCAGTATTTTCAGCTGAAAAGGGCTCCCACAGTGCACACCCACACTGACAGACATTTTATATCTCTTGGACAGCTTGGCTGAATAGTTTAACAACCTGAGAAACCCAACACAACCAGGCAACCGCAGGTCCAAAATGTGGAGGCACAGAAATGTTACATCATGGGTAAATCTCTGAATTACCACGCCTACATATTTCACAGTGCTGCACAAAACACTGTTGTCATTTTACACCGAGAAGTTTCATTAACATTACATAACAAAACTTTTAAACAAGGTCAATCTCATTTGGGGGACAAAACACCAAATCGCTGGAGAACTTTCTTAAAATTGTAACATACTGATAACATATTCATGTTGAGCAGTTGAACTGTTTAACATATTTTAAATGTCTTCATGACATCCTGACTGCATTTAACTCAACAGAAACTGACAGAATCATTCAAGTATAAATATGAATGAATCAATAAGAAAATCAGTGGAACCAAATATGCACGTTACAATTTTATCTGTATAATAATAATATTATTTGGCTCTGATCAATTTATGCAGATGTCAGATCAGACTCAAACAAACTAACAAAACACTTTGACAGCACTGTCATGATATGTAACATCCCAAATCAACAGGCCAAGACGTGGATCTGATCCCCACAAACCAATGTAATTTATGTTGTTTGTGTTAAATTACTGGCTTGTCACAATCCCACAATACAACTCTTATTGCATGGTGTTTCAACCACAGCCTATATCGTAAAAACTATACTTAAAAAGCCTGGCTGAAATACCAGGCTTTTTTTGTGGTTTGTTTTGTGGTAAACCACATCTTTGTTTTGTGGTAAACCACATCTTTTTGTGGTAAACCACATCTTTAAACAAAATCCCTGACAACAGCACTGTGACTTTAACACTTACAGTATGTTCATGTAACTTTAACAAACAAACATATTTTTATTTAACAACAATTATTTTCAGAATTAAAGCATCAATACAGACTAATAATGACAACAAACACATAAAGGTAATATTCTGGCAAATGTGTCTCGTTTTGAAAAAAAAAACACATTGTTTCTATATAATACTTGACGTTATAAACAAACATGACATTATTAAATAAAATGTCATTTAATTCTGGAAATGTAATCTGAAATGTAATCTAAAATGTAAACTGCGGAGGCAACATTCCAGTTGTGCTTGAATGCAAACACACAGCCTGTAAAAGATTACACACTCGACATGCATTTCATATCACATACACTCAGATGTACATACCACAGACTTTTTATATAAAACTAGAATTACTAGAAATTAAACCTAACCAAAACTACTGCTAAAATAAAATGTTTTGCATTTTAGAATATAAACAAAAAAATAGTTGAGGATGTCTCCAAAGAAAGGCTCCATACACATTTTACACATTACCTTCAGAGATGGGGCAGGTGAGCACCTGGGAGCTATAAGAGCCGAGAGGGGCCACTCTAGCTGAATGTTTCTTCATTCTCCTTCTTCCTTGGGGGTCCTGGGTTTGGGAAGTGTGTGTGAGTGTGGGTAAGCAGCAAAGCTCAACTCCTTTTCTATGTGCATCTCTGCTCACAGCTTCTCTTTTGTTCTTCTTGATATCTTCTGCTCTCTGGCTTTTATGTCTCTCCTTCTGACAACTGACAAACTTACTTTTGTCCCTCACTCTTTCTTCCTCTGCCTCTCTCTCTCATACTCACTCCCGGCGAGGCACATACAATCATAGTCGTGCAGTTGTGGCTCTAGAAATGTAGAAGATGTTTCACTGCCATACTGGTATCCCGCATCTCCTAGGGAGACTGAGCTTCAAGTGTGTGTGGAATGCAATCAACGCCATCTCTCTCTCTTTCTGTCTCTCTCTCTGTCTCCGCCTCTCATTTGCTATGAGTATCCTTTGCTGTGTTTGGAAGGTAACCAAGCAGCTTGGTCTAATTATGCTGCATTGGTCCCTTTCCCTTTACCTCTCTCTTCCTCATTCACTTTCTTTATCCTTTTTTCCTCTTTTTGCTAGTCACTTCCATTCTTTTTCCACCCACATCCACTTCCTTGCACCCTCCAGTTTCCAGATTATGTGATATGGGAGATCTTGTAGATCTAAGATTAAAAACTGCTTTTTCCCTTTTCTTGTCTATCTCTCCTTGCACAATCAGAGTCTCTTTTCTTCGTTCATCAGCACTTGTGCTCCACTTGAAAGCCCTTCACTGCCCGCTTTAGCAGAGGTCTTGTCTTGCTGTCTGAGTCCCTGTAGTGTTATGCTAACAAAACCAAGCACACAGCCCTGTGGGACTCCGCAAAACAAGTCTCATCTCTGAAAGTTTAGAGCCTGATTCCTGAATGAATTTAATATTTGTTATCATCACAAAATGTTTAGATTGTATTTTCTATACTTATATTTGGCTCAGAGTAAAATGCTCACAAAATGTTAAAAGATAATAGTTTCAGGCTATTACAGCCTGGTCAATGTATGGAAACAGAAAACAGTCTTGAAAACAGAAATGCTAAATCTTATTTTGTGTTAAAATAAGGAAAGAAAATGTTGACAAAAAATTTTAATGTTCAAATGAATTCCCTTTGTTGTTATATTTAGGTAGCTCCACAAAGCTAAGATTTTGAATGAAGACTAAATAAAGTCTTCATTTGCAGGCCACAGGCTGCTGCAAATACTGCAAATACGGAGGCCTGCCAGGCCAAAGCAGGGTCCATCACACGCTACTCTTTGTGGTTTTCATGGCCTTACATTTAATACGTCTCAACAATGCTTGTTCCAGTAGCCCCAGCCACACACTTAATTACACATAATACACCCCCACACACAATGACTCCAGCGTTCACTGCATTCTCTGTCGTACTACAAAGCCTCACATACACTCACAAAATAAAGCTTTCTCTCTCATTCATTTATGTTGTCATTTATATTTAACACCGTACACATAAACACACATTGCCCCCACATTGGTAATGGACTGGAGTCTACTGCATACTCTTAAACTCTAAGCTTTTTGCTTAGCCAGATCTCATTATACTGGCAAATTCACCTCTGCTTTTGAACAAACACACTTCCACCCACACAGTGCCACTATTTACTCAAGTGAGCATTCTGTTTCTTAATACTAAATCTACAATACTGCTGCACAATGTGACTCAGAAATTGGCTACTTTAAATATACCCAGAGCAGGTATGTACGGTTTGTTCATATATGGTTTGTTCGAATACGGCTTAGCATGTGGTTCTTCTACTTGCAAATCAGACACTGTTTCCTTTAAAATGAAAACACAGGGCTGAAAGAGTGTGAAATAATAAATGCCTCCTTTTCTATCTTTAGAAATTTGAAAGTCTGCAGTGACCAAATGTTTAAAGTTTTTAGTTCCCAAGTTAAAGTGATCATGTATTATTGCAGCATGCGTCTTTACATATTCATTAATACCCCATGTGCGACTTTCCATTTTGCCTGAGTTTGCATTCAGTCACATTAATATCTTTGCTGTGTTTACATCACACACTGGCCCCTTCAAGCCTGAGAAAATATAAAGCCCAGCGGCACACACAGAAAGAGGGGGATCTTGAAAGACAGATGATAATAGTTTTGCAGCTGAAGTACAAGCTCATATTACCCGTAGTTGCTGAATTTAGTGCCAAGACTACATATATTTTATGATGCCAAAAGAAAAATTAAGCCACAACCCTTCTAATGACTTTATTTTTCCCCCCTGCTGATGTATTAATAATAAATTGCAGTCACCAAACCATAATTCAAAAAAGGCATTCACTAGAAAAAGCATTCACTCTCCATGCTCAATGCTTCTATATGGAAAATAAACAGCACAAGCACATACTCATTGTAGTCTTACATTTTCAACCCCTCTTTTTCAAAAAGACACCTGCCATTTGAAATGACTGTTGTTTTGTTCTGATGCTCTGCCCCCTCTCCTCGTGCATCCTGTCATAGCAACGCCTGGCCCTTCTGTTCCACCTTCAACATAGCCACTGCGGTCTATTTAGCACTTTTGTCATATAAATCAGTGTCGTGATCCTCCACCATTGTGCACAGACCTGCTGTGTCCTTTATTAGCAGAGATGAGCGCAAGACAAGAATAGTGCACCCACACGCCACAGGTGTTCCACACACTTCATAACCACTTTGTCAAAACACTAATAAGAGTGAAGGACCTGCACGATTTGCATGGACATGAACTTCTTAATGTCTTATTCGCTACAGGTGTACTACCATTGCTCTGTATTTGTGAGTAAATTCTATAGGTCAGTTTTTTGGATGGCACCTGGTCCTTCTATTTACAAAACAACATTGCAGCAACACATTTTACCTCAATATCTCAAACTAATTGACTGACTTTATAGTTTAAATGTTCAGATAGTCAACACTATCAGGATTTGGAGTGCACTGTAGTTCAAAAGTCAAGTTTTGATTGGTTAGCATTGTCCAGTAAGCCCCTGCTGTGTCTTTGACGCAACAGCTCAAGATAGTCACAAGTAGGGCCATGGGGGTAGGGCTGTAGATGTTTTTGTCAGCATGTCAGGTCATGATTTACACAAAGCTTCATAGAGATTATTCATATTGCATTTATAGCTTTGTATGCTCAGTCAGGACCGAGTGCAGAGGACCGAGAACTGAGTGCCAATGTGTAAACATACACATTTACTTACGGGTCACATGCCAGTTGAGCCAGTGCCAGTGGGGTAAATGGAAATAGTAATGGATAACTTTTTTCAGGTTTTACACATCTCCCTGGTTAAAATGAGATGGGTGACATCCTGCGGCCAGGCAGAGCATGTGTATATTTTCTCTAAGCTCATTTGTTGCGGTCAAAATGATAAAACATGTTCTGTGAAATATGAACATTAACCAAAACTACTGTTTGTCACTCATTTTCTAAAACTCTGTTCTGTCTGTTTCGTCAGTATAACTTAGTCAGGAAAGAAATGTGCTAAATGACCAGACGGGGGCAGCATAGTAGTGCGCATTGTACCCATGCCAGAAAATGTGTTTATGCTGGTCTTGCAAAATACGAACATTGTTTCTTTACTTTACTCACAACCCCAGCTACTACAAACAATTCTGAAATGCTGATCTGCTGAAATTTACAAAATCCCATAACACTAGTTTTAAAGGTCTGTGAGTTTACATCAGTGTTTACCATAAACACAAAATTATTTGGTATAATACCAAGTCTTCTAGCTTTTGCCAACAGCTTTCAAAACATTTGTCACATAATCAATAATCCCACTGTAACATATCTGATAAAGTCAGTAAGTGTAAGATAATGTTTTAAAAGGTATGACAGAAAAAATACTTCCATAGTGGGTTGTTTCCACATAGCATACAGTTAACATATATGACATTTAATACCATCTGCTGGAACTCAGTCACTGGACATTATCTGGTTAGGAATGCCATATCTAATTAAGCGGCTTGGGAAAATGGCAACATTTACAATGCAGAACAATGTAGCACAAATCTGTTTTTTATATAGGTGACTCAGCTCAGCTTTCTTGTATTAGAGTGTGAACATAATGAGTGATACATTAGGTCTGAAATGACAATTGCTTTGAACAGTAAGCACAGTGAGTGTATGTGTGTGTGTGTGTGTGTGTGTGTGTGTGTTAACATTTATTGATGTTATGACAAACTTGCTGGTGTAGTGTATTTAATGCAAGCTGAGACCAATATATAATCAGCCTCACAAAAATATATTAGCTTTGATCAGAACATTAGATTAGATGTGTGGTCCATGATTCTTGGCTGATAACTTGCGTCAACTGTCTGTTCTTAAGTCTTTGATGCTCCCTAGTGAGGCCACAGTTAAAGGTGCCTGTCTGGCTAAGTAGATGAGAGCAGGCCCATTTGGCCAGCAGCTAAAAATAGCTCTCTAGGCGAGGGTGGTCTGTGGAAAAATGGGTGGGGATAGTATATGCGTACTACGCACTGCAATCAGAGTGTCAAAGCACCCGCTGCAGATATGTTTAGATCAGGTCATACTGAAGCAGACATCTTTATGCCAGACAGGTCAGAAGGCATCATCTCATAGGCTGATGCTTTTACCTCAGTGATATCAGATTATATCTGGTGCACAATCTAGCGGATAAAAAATCTTGTTCGTATTCAGCTGGGTTTAAAGGGGTTTTCAGCTAATTAGCAAGATTTCTAAAAGTTCCAAAAAGCATCCAAAGCATGAGTATTATAACCTTTGTGCAAGACGGCATAAGAGTGTTTTGAAGTCAAAAGGCTGCAAGTTATTTCAGCCAGACTGATCTGATGCAATTACACCTCACTGGTATCATCAGGGCTGGGAAAACTTGGGACTTATTCATTCACAGTACACTGCTCAGGCTTCCCATTACACACTTCTATTGCACATTTTATTGCGATCAAATTGCCCCTTACTTAAAACTTTGAACACATTGAAGAAAAACTTTTAAAATGTAATAACATGCTTTACCTCTGAAACCATCCTTTTCCACTGACATCACCTACAGTGAAAAATAATGTAACCAATAGTAAAATAACTATGTTTTGACTACTTTTGTAAGTAATGCATTAATTAATGTTAAATAATGCAAGATTCTAAAATATTGCCTATAGTTAATGCTGTAATTCATAGTAGCATGCAATTTTACATGTATTCAAAAATAAAGCATTACCATTGAGTGGTAGTCACTCAGTCTAGAGAGTTGCTCCTCAAAAAATCAAATAATGAAACAATTGACAGTACAAAAACAAAACAAATATTACAAAAATATGAGATCAAACAATATGTAAACCACACTTTTATATAACACTGTCAAACAGTGATTATGTTCATAACCGGTCTGCAAACCAGCAATACCCTATTCAAAATAACCTTTGAGTGAGCTAGTTATTAGTTACCCATCAAATCGTATTAATTAATAATTAACAAAACATTTTTAAGCAATGAAGAAAACATTTAAACAATAAGGCTTTGATGTGAGTTGTTTTTATTTAAAAAGTAGGTTAATTTAAAAATATAAATTTATATTTTAAAAAAATATATTAATTTATAATATTAATATTAATAAAAATATTAATTTATAATATTTTACAGTAGTAAAATATTATATCATTGCTTGCTTCCTGAGAGCTAATATAAATGTTGCTTCATATGTGTGTCAGGGACCAGACTTGACTAGAGTCTCCGGCGCGGGCGGCGAAAGCGCAAACACCACGCCACCGGAGAGAGGGAGGGGGCGGAACCCAAGGATGAAGCGCTTGTTGATGTCGAGGGTGGTTTTTATTAAATACTTTTCAATGACAGA
>JAZGTK010004259.1:0-25013 GCA_036877625.1 Ambastaia sidthimunki | reverse complement strand
TGTGTGTGTGTGTAAAAGAGAATGTGTTTATGCTTGTTAGCATTGTGCTTTTTAAGTGTGTGTGCGCGACCTCTCAAGGTCACTGTTTTCCGTTTCTTTCAGCCCCATTCCAGTTTGTGTAAATGTTGTAAGAAAGTTTCTGTTAGTAGCAAAAACATTAAATATTCTTTTGAAAGTTCTTGGAATGTTTAAACATCCAGTTTTTTTAGACGTTTAAACATTTCTGTTTGTTTATGAGAATGTTTTTTTAATTCTGTAACAGTTTTTAAAAACGTTTTTTGAAGCTCTTGGCTGTCAGGATCTGCTGATGTGTTTCAGTTTAAAGATCTGTTTGCTGGTTTAGTTTTGGATGTGTCTGGAAAACACAAACGGGCTGTTGGATGTTTCTCACGGTGCTGAATGAGTGAATCTTTAAAACCTGTTAGAATCTTTTAACAGCCGCATTTCACCACAGAATCAAAATAAATCAAACTCTGTCTCAAGAAAACATTTCTGAACCTCCCGTTTCTCACTGCGATTCAAAATCTGTTCTTGTTGCTGTGCAAATGCAACAAGTAAGTTGTAAAGTATTAAACATTATATTTAGTGTTCTGAATATGCTTTTAATTACACTGTAAATGGCTTTGGATAAGAGTGTCTGCCAAATGCATAAATGTAAATGTAAATTAAACTGATGCAGATTTGTAAGTCACTGTGTCCAGGCAGAACATTTGAGTGTTTTCAAAGGCTTCTTTAGAAAGTGATTTTTCTTATGTATTCATTTGATAAGTTTAGTACTGTAACACTACATAGTTTTACTGTAGTGTTACTTTGACCTCTGATCTTTGTTATATTTCAATGCTGTTGTAGGAGTTTGAGAATGCAGAGGGAGAGGACGTGTCCACACCGGCGACGCCTGCATCACACGCCGGGCCTGATGTTTACATCCTGCCTCTCACTGAGGTCTCGCTGCCTGTCGCCAAGCAACCCGGCCGATCAGGTGGGCCGTCGAGTTTCACGTTGACGAAGACTCGATCATAGCTTGAATTTGACATGAGAGCAGAGTCACATGTGAGATCACTCACAGTCTATTAAGCATTTTCTTCCAATAGCCTCAATAGTTCAATAGCCTTTCTGACCCTGCTTGCGAAACTCCCGTACGAGTTTCACATTCTCTGCATGGACTGAGTTACGGAGGTCATTGTTAATGTGTTTGGTCTTGCTTCCAACCCACAAGTTCTCCAGTGTAAAAGTCAGAAGGGACCAACGCCTGCTGCTGCGGCCCAGTCTCCCACAACACTGCATCAATCTGAGCCTTTAGTGTCCAGTCCCGCTGCTTCTTCTGAGTTCTTCCTCTGCTTCCTTCTGTCTCTGTGGACTGCACTCAGCTAACAGGGAACGTTCTCAGAACGTTGGCTAGCATTTTCTGGTTAAACGGTTTCTTTCCTGAAATCCAAGATAGTTGTCGTCATAGCATTTTTCTGTCTCCGTTTTCCACTTCCTCTCTCCCGCTTCATGATCCGAGAAAACATCTGCCTGTTGCATAATTCCACCCCAGCCGTATACAGGAATATTTCTCGGCATGTGAGGAATCTGGGAGAGGATGTGTGCACTCAGTCTCTCTTCTCTCTGTTCACATAACAACAGCTCCCTTCACACCAGCCTGACAGTGATGCCATGAGAGGTGAAGAGCTGTGATTGGCTGGAGTTAAGTTAAGTTATGGATTGGAGCTTCACAGTGGTTTCAGGACTATGATGTCATGCCTCAGCAGTGAGGTTGCAGAACGAGTCCTCATTTAGAAGCTGCTGCTTTGCCTCACTGGCTCTGACAGTCAGTGAGTTCTGTGTTGCGTTTATCTGCTTTCAGACGTGTTATTGTGCTGCTGAGGAGATAGTGAGACAAAAGACAGATTAACTGCAGTTCCTTCATCCAATTTAATGTGTTTCAGCCAAACTGTCTGCTTTTGCACTCATAGGTTCAGAATCCACCCTAACACAGCTGTGCTGAATCAGCCTCATTTATTCACATCTACCTCAACTGCAAATACTCTGAGGGGTCACATCATTTCAACATTTCTTTTGTACAGCTTGTAACATTTTTAAAATGTTTCACTAACAACTTAAATTAATTTATGAATATAGAATGAAGGTATTGAATCTTTGTTGTTGTTTATTTCTGAATCTTCTTTCTCTCTTCTACACCCCACTTCATATTTCTGATTTGTGGTCTCAGTGGTCTCATGATTAAAAGCATTAGTGCTTTTACACACCTGGTGGTACCAGGCAGCACCAGCGGCGACAAACAGCCTCTGCGACATCACACGGGTGTAAAACCACAAAAATGAGACATTATGTCATAAAGACTTACAATGAACCGTCTGTCATCACGATGAGACGAGAGACAGAAAGAGACTGTGATGGATTTTTGAGATATGTGAGGTTCTGACAGATAAGGGTTTGAATGATACAGAAAATCACTCAGTACAGCAGTTGTCCACTCCATCCTCAAAGTCCTTCAACATCTGAAATTTAAAACATGCTTTTAAACATCTGTACCGCTGGAATCTTTTCTTTGTGAGATTTAATGGCAAAGATTTGTAGGAGAGTGATTGTAGGAGGGTGATTTATTTTTTATTTTTTGAACTTCACTCAGTGTTTTTAAGATCAGTCATTCACTTCAGGTGATTTTCGTTGTTATTCTGAAGTTATTTAGTGATGCTCAACGTTCTTAGTGTTTTTCTGTTTTATATTCCTTCATATTTTTAATTTAATGGATCTAATGTATGTTTGTACTGTACAATGGGGTCCAGAAGTCAAAGACTTTGTTGTTCTCGTTTTTCTATTAGAAATGTGAAATATTAGAAAGCAATTTTAGCAATTTTACTGAATTATATTTTAAACAGCTTGCATTTTAATGTCATGAACTTCACAGAAACGTGATGCTTTTCAATGTGGTCTTAATCTTTTGGGTTGTGTTGTATATGTCAGACTGGATTCCTGCATTTGTTCATTAATATCTCAAAGAGTCTGTCTTTGTGTATCGTTTAGTTCAGCTCCTGAGGTCCACAGATGTCAGCCGTCACAGTTTGATTTATATAAAGGAGGTCGGACGTGGCTGGTTTGGCAAGGTAAATCTCGTTTATTTATTTGCCTTGCAGGTATAAATGTCTTAAGCATGTCTCAACTATCAGGGAACATTCTCAGAACATTGGCTAATTTTCTAAAAGTACTCTCAAAGTTCTGTGTTGTGAAGATGTAAAAACATGTTTCACACAGTTACGTTTGTCTTTCCTCAATCTTTGATGTTGTGCTTGTGTCATTTTCTCTTTCTTTCTGCTTTGTCTTTTTGTCACACACACACTCCTATTTAACCATTTTCCGTTAAATGTTTTTTCCATCTGTGTGTGGCTGCGTGTTTATTGAATTCTCATGTGGTTTTGTTTTGTGTTTGTCTGTTTTGTTTTGAGCATCTTTCCTGTTTCCTGCACTTGATTTTAAATCCTTTTCGTTTGTGTTAACTATCTGTATTTCATTGCCTTCCTTCCTGTTCGCCCATCACCTTTCCTGTGTGCTGCTGTTTGTACTGTATCTCTGTCTCACTCTGTTTATAATTGTGTATATATTGTCCATTTTCCTTGCTTTTACCTGTTTGTGTGTGTTTGTGTGTGTTTGTGTGTGTGTGGTGGGTGTGCGTGTCACTCACAGATACTGTTGGGGGAGGTCAGTTCTGGTCTCAGCAGTTGTCAGGTGCTGGTTAAGGAACTAAAATCCAGCGCTAGTGTTCAAGAACACATGCAGTTCCTGGAAGAAGCGCGACCGTATCGGTAAAAACTTCTGTGTTTATTTATATTTTCATCCCACCTCTTGATGGTACTGAAGCTTAGTGCCTACAGATCTAGTTGGGTTCCAGAAGGTTCTAGGTTCAATCACTAAATCATATAAATATCTTCTGTGGAAAGCGCAGGACCATAAAATTACATAGAAGTTGGTGCTACTGGAAATAAGTGTGATGTACTGTAAATATGGATGTAAATGGCTTGCGGTGATAATGTGTCTGAAACTGTCTGCAGGTGTCTCCAGCATCCAGCTCTGGTACAGTGTCTCGCTCAGTGTACGGATATCACACCCTATTTACTGCTCATGGAGTTCTGTCCTCTGGTTAGACCTTTACTGATGATATTTAGCTGTATATCACCCCCTAGTGGTGTCCCGAGAAATCAAGCTGTCATCTGTAGAAACCGAGTAGAAGTTTCACACTTCCTGTGTGTCATGCTTTGTGTGTTGTTTCCATGACAACAGGGTGATGTCAAAGGTTACTTGCGCAGCTGCAGGGCGGCAGATTCTGTGACCCCTGACCCCTTACTGCTTCAGAGAATGGCATGTGACATCACGTCAGGTCTACTGCACCTCCACAAAAACAACTTCATCCACAGGTGTGCAAATCTGTTTAAAACCCTCTAAAGCTCTAGTTCTCAATCTTTGTTAATAGTCAGTATTAAAGGTCCCTCTAAACAGGCAGCAAACTTTAAGTTGTTCAATTATTGAATCTAATGTAACTGAGTTTGTGAGTTCTCTGTTCTCTGTGGGTATGATTGAAATGATGATTGAAACTCACTGTTTCAGATTGAGTTTGATACTTTAGATTCATACTCTTGGGTTCCTCCAGTAACAATCTCCTGATGCTGTCAGAGTGTGCATACTCCACTCCAGCATCAGTGATTTTGTTGCCGGGGGTTACCACACAGCTCCAGGCAACTTCAAGCAGGGCAGTTTAAAGTACACGTTCCTCAAGGCATGTGATGAAGTATTTAAACTGTTTCTGGAAATTCCATTAGACTGATTTTGTTCTGTTGATTTGTAGCAGGTTTTCTGAGTTTGAATCTGATATATACAGCCAGCTGTATTTTTACTTTCTGCAGTGATTTGGCTTTAAGAAATTGCCTCCTAACACCAGACATCAACGTCAAGATTGGAGATTATGGATTAGCACACAGCAAATACAAAGTATGTAAATCTGAATCTGTTTGTCAACATTTATAATGATAATAATCAGATTGCAGTTAAGCTCTTTGCTAGCGTGCTAATGTAGCCTCTTTCTCCAGGATGATTACTTTGTGACGTCAGACCAGGTTTGGGTTCCTCTACGCTGGATCGCCCCTGAGCTGGTGGATGAGGTTCACGGTAACCTGCTGGTTGTAGACCAAACGAAGGAAAGCAACGTCTGGTTGGTACCTCTGCAAGAAGTGCCAGCAGTTACAGTTCTACTATAATTAACACTGGATATTCTGATACAGTGCAGGGCTGTAGATTTAGGGCTTTGTTTAACAGGTTATATAAAGTCACTTTAAATAAAAGCACCTGCCAAAGGCATACAAATAATGTAGAATGCACAAATGTTATTGAAGTGTTTAGTGTACAGCTGGCAGAACGCTCGTTTCTCTGTGTGTTGAAGGTCTCTTGGAGTGACTATCTGGGAGCTGTTTGAGTTCGGCAGTCAGCCGTACTGCCAGTATTCAGACAGGCAGGTTCTCAGCTATGTTGTGAAGGATCAGCAGTTAAAACTGCCCAAACCTCTTCTCTATCCTCTTGCGGATCGCTGGTGGGTGTCTGATACATGCTGTATCGTGTCTTTAATGTTATTTTATGTCTGTATTTGGTTTTAATGTGCTTGAAGAAAATTCATGTCAACATCATTGCATCATTGAGTATTTCCTTCTTAAAACTGCTGTTTGCCAAGCATAGTTTCAAAAATCAAATTCACCATTGTGTGTGTTTGTCTCATCAGGTATGAAGTAATGCAGTTCTGTTGGCTTCAGCCTGACCAGAGACCCAGTGCAGAAGAAGTCCATCTGCTGCTAAGCTACTTATCTGCCAAAGGTGCCAGTGAGGCAGAGGAAGACTTTGAAAGACGCTGGAACTCAATGAGACCAAACACAAGCCATTCTAATGTACATGCAGCAGCTGCACTTGCAGTGGACTTACCCATCTCATCCACCGCTTCCTCATTCCCCCTGCTGGAGCAGTTTCCCACTGGAGATGGTTACCACTCTGAATCTGGAGATGACATCCTAACAGTTACTGAAACCAGCCATGGCCTCAACTTTGAGTATAAGTGGGAACAAGCTAGAGCTGAACAGCACTACCGTTCCTCATCCACCTCTGGAACTTTGGGTCAGGAGGTCTTCTATCCTCCAGGTGGAATGGCGGGGGGCTGTGCTGTTGAAGGTCTTGCCTTAGGGGTTTCGCCTTTGTACTATGAACCCAAACAACTGCACACCCCTGCTGTGGTCCCAGTCCTAAGTGCTCGTAGTCCATCAGTGGGCAATGAGTATTACATCCGCCTTGAGGAACCCATTCAAAGCAATATTGACATGAACTTCACCATGTGTGCTTACAGTCCAGAATTTGGAGGCAGCAGTGGAAGCTTTCTGACAGGTAGTGGAGACTCCAGGGAGTGTATGAACTGTCCCTCTGAAAATAAGCCAGATATATACTGGTCAGCTGAAATCCACAACTGTAGTGCCTATGATTCAGATACCAGTCCTGCTATGTCTTTAACTATGGAGCCTCTTTTGGGCCCTGGAAGTCCTCTCAGGCCATGGGAGTCTGGTCACTATGTCTCATACAAAGATATAGATGGAGGATACTACTATGAACCATCACCTCCCAAGAGAATGAACCCCTACCTAATAGGAGACTCAGCAGAACCTCCACAAGAGAGCTGGGGGTCTCGAAGCCTAAGACAAGCACTTGGGGAACTGGAGGACCCGTTAGGGGTCTCACCATCTTTTGGAAGTCCTCCACAGGGCTATGCTGATCCTTACTTGGAGAACATTCAAAGTGCCATCATTGGAAAAAATGTCACAGGAGGATACTATGACATGATGGGTTCCTTAAGAAAGACTATGCCAGGAAACCACTCAGTTTGCATTGACATGGCTTCAGGTGGAGCTATATTTTTAGGGCGAGATGAAAGCGACTCAGAAGAAGAGGAGGATATATTTGTAGAGAGGTGTGGAAGAAGCTGGTCCATGGGCAAACCAGCCAGCAACACAAGACCGTTGTGTCAGAGGCAGGGTTCTTGTGTGCAAGATTCGTATGCAGACTTCCACTACACTATGCCAATGACAGATGTTGAAGATTCTTGGCCAGAAGATCAGAACCTGCCATATCACATGCCCAAACCAGTCGACTTTTTAGGGGCCGCTGTCAAGAGTAACACATGCTTGGTCCATGGAAGACACGTATCTTCGAACGCTTCACCTGAATGCAGCTCATATCTGCATATGTGCCATGAACCCAGAGAAGCTGAAGTATATCCTGTCCCATGCTGTCAAGCTTTAAGCAGTTCACATTTTGTAGACCCTCTAACAGGTGCACTTGTAAGAAACTGCTTCATGATGGATTGTGTTCCAGGAAAAAGCATTGGGTTACCCAAAAAACACCAACACCTAGGTCAAGCACCTTTATCAAAAGGTATAGTGTCCAAAACAGAGTCCAGTGTTGAAGGTGTAAAACAATTTAGTGTCTCAAAACAGTATGTGGATGTTGCAGTTGGGGACACAATTTTTAAACCGGAGAAAGCTTTGCATCAAGATACAACTCCAGCAGACCTCAACACTGAAGCCCCAGATGAATTACCCAGTTTGGAGCTACAATCAGAGTTAAGTAAGACAATAGACAGTGGTGTGGATCGTGGGCGCTCCAGTATCAGTCTGGTGGAGATTGATGACTGTAGTGATGATGACATCACTGATGTAACCTCAGGGATTTTTGGTAACTTCACAGTGGAAGTGGAAACTGCTGACTACACTAATCCAACTTTCAATTCATTACAAAAGCAGGTTGGTACCCCAGACTCGATGGACTCCATTGATATACCATCTATAGCATGTTCCAGTGAGACACTCAGTCCTGCTTCAGTCCATCCATCGTGTTCTCCAAAGACTGTGGACAGTGGCTATGACACAGAAAACAATGAGTCTCCAGAATTTGTTTTAAAGGAACCCTATGAGCTACAAGAGTCCAAATCTTTAATCCAACCTATGACAAAGGTCACATCTGGGACTACTTTTGTCAGCAAAGAGCAAAAACTTAGGATGGGAGATGCTGAGCAGCTGGTAAAAGAGGTTGATGCTGTAATTGCCATGACAACGTCTGAGAGCAGTAATGGAGAGCTGAATACATTGAGTGATGAAACTCCATACAGAGATTCTGCTTATTTCTCTGACTATGATGCAGGCAAAGATAAAGAAAGTGAAGAGGACATCAATGAACTTGAGGATCAGAACGATATAAATAAAGAGGAGCTACTTTCTCCACAGAAGACAGATAGAGATGAATATCTTTTGCCAGCTACTAAGGAAAATGACAAAACTCTTGAACAGTCTAAAGATATAACCAAAGTTCTGCCAGAAGTAGATAAAGGTTTCTCTGCTTGTGACACAACCATATGTAGCGTGTCATCTCCTAAGAATGAAGTATCTGCACTAAAAAATGATGTTAAAGATCATGGGATTGATTTAGATCATTCTGTAGAACCTGACTCTTATAAACAGGATGAGACTGAGGAAAGTCCATCTCTTGATCCACCAACCTCTGAGGATGATGTCGCAAACACCTGCATCAACAAGTCTGTTGCAGAAGTTCTTATTGCTGAGGAGAAGGACATAGTCAAAGATCTAAGCTGTAACATTATGTCTCAGGAAGAATCAGTGTCTCAAAAGGAAACTGAGATGGAGGTGGTGGTGCCTGAAACAGAAAGGAACAATTTATCTGCCTCTGTCACTCAGGAATTTAGGACTAAATGTTCTGAAGATGGTGGACGTAGACGAAACTCTGCACGTTCTTGCTCACCTCCTCCTCCACTAGAAAGACGAGTGTCTCCCACAGATGGAGAGGAGGCAGATAAAGTAGATGGTGACTCTGAGGACAGTGATGAATCAGATGAGGAGCTGCGTACATACAGCATTCAGGAGCAAAGTGAGGAAAGCGAGGACGAGATCTTAGCCGTGCCGTTTATTGTAAGTGACTGCAGTGATGCACACAGACTCAGAAGTCTTCTGAAGATGCCAAACCTGCCTAACCATTCACAGTTTGATGAAATGGATAGCAAAAAGAAGGTGGTGTCCTTCTTCGATGATGTCACCGTTTATCTGTTTGACCAGGTAAAATGAAATTCAATGAAAAATAACAATTGAATCATTTTATTTAGTTATAGTTCTGAAGTTAAATCTGTTTGAATCTCCAGGAAAGCCCAACCAGAGAGCTGGCAGATCACACCTTTCCCCCTGGACGAGAGTCAAACAAACAGAGCACAAAGAGCAAAGCGCCAAACCAACTAGAGAAGATCAATGTCTCAGATGATTCTTCTGATGGAAACATCTCAGAGGAGAGTAAGAATCATGTTTCTTTCCATTTAGGGCTGAACAGTTTGTTTTTATCTATAGTGCAACTATTTATCCCTCTTCCATCTCTTGTCTTGATCTCAGGTGCAGGGCTGGAATGGGAAGATGATTTTACTCTGTTACCTCTTCCCACGTCTTCTGAGGCTTCTCCTCCAGATATCACCACAAAGCCAAACCTGTCCACCAGTAGCACTAAACATGTGGCTCAGATCTCCCCTTTCACCCTCTCTTCCTCCAGTGTCTCGCGTTTCTCCATCACACACGTGGCAGATTCAGATATGGATTCTGTAGGAGGTGAGAAACCTGTTTAAAGGTTTTGGTTATTTTATTTTTTTTTTTATTAAACTTTATAATATTACTTTTTCTCAAATTACTTTGACACATGGTATTATAGAAAAGTATTAAACTAACTCAGTGTTTTTTGTCTCTTAAAGGCAGCAGTGAAGATGGAGAAAGAGAGTAACTCATCATTCTCCTGCCATCAGAGAGCTGCATCCACACACCCCTGATTTATCTTTATTCTCTGAATGAGGAGACCACAGGGAAGAAGTTGCATCTCCTCAAAGACTGTTTCTCAATCTCAACAGAAACTCTTAAGAGCAAAACATCCTAACAGAGACAGAGAAACATTTGGATGGATCTGATCAGTTTATTTGGAGCTACTGGAAATTGTTTACAACACAAAACATGAGATACTGTAGTGGGAAAGTGTGCAGATGACCCTCAAGCTACGACTGCATAAAAATCAACAAGAAGAACATTAAAGCATGAGAAAAAAACTGATTTGACTGCAGCAGTTGTTGTCAAAGTGTTTTACCTGAAACCAGTTTTATCAGTTTATTACAGTTGTGTTTCTTTTTAAATCATTTGATTGCGTGATAGGTGTTTTAGATCATTTTGGTATTGACCAGTATTATACGTTGTTTTAATTTAAATCAATTTCCATATTAGGCAAATTTTGATTACTTTTAGCTATTCCCCTGTTTGGATCCAAAATATAAGCATATATTTCCCACTGAGAAGTTTTGAATATCAGCAGCTAAAATGATAAAATACAAACGTCATCAAACCTCATTCGTTGATGTGTACATTGACATGGATTTATATGATGATGATGATGATGAAGAAATGCCTGCTGTGTTTGGAGAGCTGGTTGTTTTATAATCGGGGTTAAATGTCTTGTTTGATTATTTATTAATGACACCTTTTATAGTTTCTTGAATTTGACACTGATAAATGCTCTTTATTATTGTACACTGCAGTGTTAAATCACTACAAACTGTTTATTGGACTCTTTAAATTGACCAATAGGAACAAAGTAAACTTTATGAGACTTTGGGGGAAATATTGTCACATCTTACTCAACGCAGACATGATGATGGAGGTTTTGCTTGCAGGTCTGACACAGAACAGTGTTCAGTAAGAGGAACTCAACACTACCTGCATAATGTGACTCTTCTTGATAATGTTTCACGTTTGTTTGCCTGATAAAGGCTTTACTATATGTCATTGTCTAGCTTAGACTGAACTAGACAACAGCCTGTACTATTTTTCTATTGGATGAAACCATTTTAAACTACTGAGAGATCAAGTGGAGACTGGAGACGTGTTTTCTGCTTGTTTTTGTTTTGCAGTATAATGTGAGAGCGGTTGTACGTCTGTTACTCCAATGTGTCACAACTTTAGTGAGAAATTAAACAATTCTGTTGAACAGTTTTCTCTTGTTTAACAGTGTTTTATTTTGCAAGTTGTTGTTTTAATGAATTCTAATGAATTGAAGTTGTAATTAATTCTTGTAGATTAAATATATGTAATTTTTTTTTAGGTCGTTTTGAACTGATCTGTCATGTACTTGCTCAATAACTGAGTTTTATCTTAAGATGGAAACGAGAGGGGAAAACTAAATGACTTCACCACTTTCCTTTGAAAAAAAACGTTTATTCATCTTTTGAAGAGCAGAGTCACCATACATGGCCACTATAGAAACATCACACTGTTTTGGTTTTGAAGTATTTGGTTTACTGTACATTACTGTACTTCCTTTTCTTTACATCCAAGAAGAGGTCATAAAACAGGTGGAGGTTTCTGCGCAGATGAGTGTGGAGGTCAGACTCTAGTGCAGAAAAAAGAAACACTGGCAGTGGCTTCCAGTTCTTGACATCTTACTGCTTTTGTCTCTAAATTCATGAAAACAGAGATGAGAGTGTTGGCAGAGCTACAACAGCAACAAGCTACAGATTGTTCAGTTCCACACAGAGACAAACAAACCACAGGCGGAGGAATATAAAAAAAACAATATTAAAGATTGTGGTCAAAAATACCACATCTTTGTAACAAAATGATTGTGAAACTTGTTTTACAGAAACCTGAAGGTTATAAACGTGTAAACTGCAAATCTCTACATGATAACATTGAATGTGTGTTTTGTTTGTGCATCAACTTCATTATTTAGTTCACGTACAATACAGAGAAAATCTGGGCACTTTTAAATCATTTCTGTTGACTAAGAGACACAGCTGTATTTATTTACACCAGAGAAGCATCAACATTGAGGTCTTATTTATATTTATATATAGTTTCAAAACGTTTAATTAGATCATTTTCATTACAACACAAAGGATGAGACTATGAAACGTCCTTTACATCATATATAAACAATGAAAATGAAATAAACATTGAAATTTGTACATCATAACTCAGTTAGCTCAGTTTTGGCTATTAACATTTGTTGATACTTTGATAAATCATATATACAGAGAACCCCATTTTAATACTTAAATAGAAGCTCAAACACTGAACATACTGTTTAATAAATCAACATGAATGTATCTTTCCAAATCATAAAAAGAGTGATAATGGGGAAGAATGGGTTTATGTCCGTTTCTGTATGAGGTGAACAGGGTGGATTGTTAAATACAGTGAGACAGAGAGGTGTGAGTGTTCAGAAGAGGAGAGTGCTGTCTGTCTGTCTGTCTGTCTGTCTGTGTGTCTGTCTGTCCTCTCACACTGTTGAAATCAATTTGTCCTCCGCACTGTGGAACAAAGAGGAAAAACTACCAGGTTGGGTTTGGACACAGACACAGTGAGGCAAAGGAATTACAAAACACTAAAACAAATCATTTAGCCAATTCATGTAATTCCAAACACAAATCAAAGAATGTTCTGGTTGTTTTTTTCTGATAAATTTAGTGTATTAATGACTGAAAACTGCCCAGCTAACAATTTTCAGTTAGAATGTTTCCCTCACATTTACATAAATTAAAAACAAGGGAGACTACAGCCCACTGCCTCCTTACGGTACGAAAAAATGACATCTGAGGATTTAGACAAAATTAGACAGAAAACAACAGACACTTAATGACTAACTGACACACAAATGAACAGTTAAAGCAAGAATGAAATGGAGACTTAAATAGAAAAATAATGATTAATCTGCCGGCCAAACACAAAAGACTTTTTGCTTGCCACAATTACATAATTCAGATTATTTGTGTGGCTTTTTGCATTCACACAAAACCAGAAGGGAATAATTAAAACAAAAGGAAAATACTTTCCCAAAACGTAGGGGGCAAAAAACCCCTCTTACCTCGTTTGGAATCTGGAGTCGTGATGCTCCAGCTGTAAGAGAGAGAAAGAGTTTTTCCTCAGATGTCCAGCAGATGGCAGTAGCTGAACACAACGCGTGAAGAGCAGCACTCGTGTGTTTGTGACAGCAGCAGCCAGTGGCAGCCAGAAGATAACTATACAAACGTGTGTGTGTGTGTGTGTGTAGCTGACCTGTGAGAATGGCGGCGCTGTGGAGCTGTGCTGTCTCTGTCGGCTGTGTTGTGTCATGAAGCGGGTTGGCGTGCTGTCATCAGAAGTGTGTGTCGCCCTCTCTCTCTCCAGAAGATTTCCTGCACTGCTGCTCCTGCTGTGCTGCAGACTGCACGCGCGCACACACACATTAACACACACATTAACACACACATTAACACACACACACATTAACACACACACACACACATTAACACACACACACACATTAACACACACATTAACACACACACACACATTAACACACACACACACACATTAACACACACACACATTAACACACACACACACGCAGGATCACATCATGCTCCTCTTGTTCCTCAGAAGTCATACGGGTCTGGAATGAGGTGAGGAATGATGGCAGAACTATTAGAACAGACTCACCTGACATGGAGGTTATTAGTGTCTGGCTCAGGTATCACACAGGTGTAGGAGAACGGAAACCAGCCTCGCCTGAGAGAACATTTCACACAGTCACATTTGAGCCGGTGTTTGTGGTTGGTTGCTAGGGTGTTTCTAGGGTGTTTCTAGCGTTCTTACATTCTGTTCCTGTCGTTTTCTCCGTAGTGCCAGCCGTCTCTGGCTTCAGGCACCAGCAGTGTAATGACGTCCCCCTCAGTGAAGCTGAGCAGTGTGCTGTTGCCCCCCGCCGTGTGGGAGAAAAGGGCCTGAACACGCGTCCGTCTGTTTCTCTCCAGCCCAGCTGCCACTGAGCTGGACCTGGGCAGGGTCTGAGTCTCTGCTAGGGTCAAAGGTCAGATGTCTGACGTTAGGGTCTGTGGGCACAGGCCCTTTGAAATGTTTAAATAACCCTTTCGTAAACAAGCAGTACCATCAATACAAAGTCTAAAAAACTGAAGAACAGTTTTTAACATATTTTTTTAACTTAATGGAAACGTTAGGGAAAAATTAATAAAATTGTTAGCTGGGAGGGGAAGTTGTTGAGTTTTAAATGAACTAAAATATTTCTAAAATCGCTTTCGAAGATAATACAAATGTTTGCTGATTGTGTTTAAGGTTAAAGGTGAGTTTCAATGCAACAGGACTTACCCTCAGTGCTGGTGGGCTTTATGGAAGTGACCCTGCGGACAGGCAGGGTGTTGGAGAAGGTCTCGGCCCCGTGTCTGTGGGTCTGCAGGGAAGGTTTCTCGTGCGCAGCTCTGGTCTCCATCCAGCGCTGGTAGTCTTCTCCATAAAGCCCTGTTCTGCCGTTCACCGTGTGGACGCTTTCTGCTCCCATCATCCTCTGAAACATGATGCTGTCCTTAGATGTTTGTCTAAAGAATTGCTTCTACAGTTTGAGTTCTACAGATTTTATTTAGATCAGGCTGGAGGCTTAATTGACTGTTTTTAAAGCACTTTCTTCTGACTGAAGATTCAATGCAGGTCCAACTCACCATCTGCTGGTTTCCCATGAGAGCCGCCAGTTCTGGTGGCACAGGAAGTGGTCTGGCACCAGGGATGGGGTCTGAAATTGTATGTGGTCTAAGCATGACCCGCTCTGGGAGTTTATTTGGGTCGGCAGAAGCTTGTTGCCACACAGGGATCTTCTGTGCCAGCAGATCTCTGCCCTATAAACAAACAAACAGCATTAGCTCCCAGTTTGGAAGAGCTAAGCATTATCTGCCTGCAAAAGAAAAAATAGTTTATAAGAGAAAATCTATGTAGGCAATTGAAAATAAATCCAAAAGACGGTCTGTAGTTTTGCGTGGCTCATGTGAACGTCCTGCAATGACAAACTCAGACGGCAGAAGGTCGGTTTATTTCACCTTATTTTATACTTGCTGTTTTCTTCACAGCGATGTCATTGAAGAACCATTCAGTCAAAGGTTCTTAAAAGAACCAATTCTCTCTTACCTTTGTAGTGGAAGAACCTTTTTCCACTACAAAAAAGCTTTTGTGCAACAGAAAGGTTGTACTGATGTTAAAGGCTCTTTATGGAGCCATACAGCCAAAGAGGTTTTTAAGAGTGCAGAGGAATTTCTTCTGTAAAAGTCTTCCTACACACGTCCCCGCAAACAGCCATTATCATCTGAAAAGCTGTAAAGTGGGCCACTCTCAGCACGGCCCCCCTTCTCTTGCCAACGCTGCGTCTATCACCAGCTCTGAGGTGTGGGAGTCACCGTGGAGGAGAGAGGATCGCTGACATGGGAGATCATCAGACATCACTGAATCTCTGCTCTGCTTTTATTTGGTGTAAATGTAACATTCCAAAAGAATCATTATTTTTACTTCTTAATGGAGCGGAATTCATATGCAGTTAAATGTTTAGAATCACAATAAAGCGTAAACAAAACACAACAGCCATTTACAGCAACAATCAAACTAATGCAGCCCATTTAAAGCCAGTGTGGTGAAATGATGAATGGCATTCAAATGAGATGAACAACTAGGGTTGAAAAATTCCTGGGAATTTAAGGGAATTATGGCACACAGATTAGGATGGTGGTTTTAAATGTAATTTAAACTGCAGGTTGCTGCAGAGTTATTTTCTTAATGTGGATGACAAGTTGAAATTCTAAACAAATGCTGTAAGAACAAGACGTAAACGCTGGGTGTTCAGTTAACTGACTCACCTGTGTCTCTTTGTCTCTGTATCTGGAGGGATGTTTGCTGCCCTGACTCTTCTTGCGCAGTTTCTTAATCTCAGCCTGACACTTCTCCAGACTCTCTCCTTTACTCTTGTGCTCCGTCTGATATTTCCTCAGAGCCGTCTGCAGACACACGAGCAAACAACTAACCATAGACAACAAGAACATTGGCTAATGTTTTCTAAAAGTCCTCTCAAAGTTATCAAAAAAAAGTTCTTAAGTCCAGTAAGTTTCTTCATTGTCCTTAAAGTGTTTTCCCAGAATTCCCTGCTTGATGGATTTAATGTGTTTCACACACTGTTTTGTTTCCACTGTTCTTCACTGCAAAACCTTCTGTGGTGTTTGAATCATTTCTGTCCACACTGTAATGAGTGATTCTGATTTATCATTCATTAATCAATCGATCGTTTACAAACAAACCCATAAAGTTCAACCTCGTCTCAGAGATGATGTCATATCATTCAGCTTCTCCATTAAAATAATCTGATCTCCACACTGATGAGAAGACGTTTAGAAGATGCTGGAGGTAATGAATAGTTATTATGTTATCTGAACGTTTTTCTGAACGTTGTGTTTGTGTTCACACTTACATTCAGGTAACGAACATCCAGTTGCACTTTTTTCTCCAGTTCGGTGAGTAAGTCATTGTGGAAGGATTTCAGCTGAGTTTATAAAGAGAGTTTATTTTAATCCGTTTATTTCATGAGCACCAGAACACACACACTCCCGCACAACCCAGCTGACAGGAAACGTTCTCTCAAAGTTCTTGCAGTAATGATAGAACATGTTTTAACAAATAAAGCTGGAAGTTTTGAACATTTCTAGAACATTCAAACTAACGTTTTTTTTAGGTTATGTAAAGATTAGTAATGATGATAATGATGCTCACCATGTCCTCAAGCTGCATTTGAATCTGCCTGTGAACTTCAGCCATCTGAAACAGCACATCCCCTTGAGAGAGAGAGAGAGAGAGAGAGACATAGACACACAGAGAGAGAGAGAGAGAGAGAGAGAGAGAGAGAGAGAGAGAGAGAGAGATTGTTATCAGAACACAGTGCAGTTGATGTGAAGGAGAAATAAAGGAGGTAAAGAGATAAATCAAGAGTCAAGAAAGACAAACACTCAATAAACAGCATACAGGACATCTTCAGTAAAACAGACAGATTAGTCAAACTGCTGGTTATTGGTTACTGTCGGCAACTTTAATAAACATACAACAGGAAATAAATCACAGCATGCAAAGAAAATCTTGTTAGCACATCATGTCTGATCTCTGCAGAGAAGAGACGGCAAACATGCAACCAGAAGAAAGAGTGTGTGAATCATGCAGTGAGTGTGTGTGTGTGCGCGTGTGTGTGTGCGCGTGTGTGTGCGTGTTTGTGTGCGTGTGTTTGTGTGTGTTTGTATGTGTGTGTGTTTGTGTGTGTGTGGTACCTACATGCTGCCTCTTCTGATCAGGCAATGCATTGTAAAAAGAGGAACAAAAGACCGAGTTTGAGCAGAAGAAAATTACAACAGACCTTAAGAATGAAAGCTGTCCAGGATAAATGAGTCACATGCACAGCAGTGTTTGATACACACTCATTACTTTCTGTGTGATGTTATTGTGAATGAGAAGAAATGCTGTTTGTGCAGTAAGGTTTTCTCTTACGGTATGTTGTATTGTGTTTTGGTACAAATATTTGGCTGACTCAGCTAAACTTTTCTGTTATCTGTTTTTCCTGGTGCATAAGAAAGTAAACATTTCCTTCTGAGGGGGTTGTAAACGCTGTGAAAGCTCAAACTAGCTGCTGGTGTTATTTTACTGACTTTTCTTGTAGAGGTTTGAATCATATCTCATGATCAAAGCAACCCTGAAACAAACATTTATTATTTTAGAAGAAGTCAAGCTCCAGTGAAGCCCCACAGAGACAGAAATAACTCTGATATCTTCTGTCCGTCATATTCTTCTCTAATTCTGTATTAACCAGGTTTAAACTGCTTTAATAAGATGAAGTCAATAACAGAAAAGCCACAAACACTGAGAGCTTTGAAAAGACGATGTGCTTACAGACACAAACTCTATAACAATCACATACATGCACTCATTGTGCTTTTAATTTACTCAGTTATTATATTTAATGAGTTTTAACGTGACTTACAGTAAGGGAATGACAACATGTATCATGGAGGCTTGGGGGGGTTGACTTGGGCCACTTAGCAACCACTCTAGCAACTGTATAGCAACAAACTAAAACACCTTATTTAGAACACCATAGCTCACTCTTCATCTCTCACCCGCCCGCTGGACTTCAGACACGCTCGGCTCGGTTCTGATCCGCTTACTGCAGTACAACATCTACAGCTCTGAAAGCAAACTGTAGTTCACTCTTACCGGGCCGATTCAATTAAAGTACAGACCACAGAAACTCTGTAGCGTCTAACCAGCACTCAGTGCCTCTAACAGAGAGATATAAACACCCCCACAGAAGACACATGCAGTTCACATGTGAAAAACACACCGCATCAAACGTCATGTTTCAGATCTGACCTTATGAATCAAAAAATGTTCTACACATTTCACATATCACAGGATTTTACAAATGTGATCAAACCAATCACATGTGGTTTAATAATAATAACTTCTAAAAATAATAACTTCTGATATATCATCTGATCAGTGGACTTCATGTCTGAACTGAAAATCTGATCTCTTCTGAGAGATTTATTGGAGCATCTAAGCAAGAGTGAGACTGAATATGAGACATTTCATTCAGCCAACATGAATTATTCAAACACCCCAGAGTTATTTTGTTACTATATTAAGTGCAGGAAGCTTGAAGCGAAATTTAATCATGTTTAGACAGGAAAGTCGCCTCAACAAATATTTGTACCAGAGCAAGTAAATCCAGGATTTGCAATAATTAATACCATAAACATCTAAATCATCAGAAAACTCTTAAAGCTGAACCTACAAACATGAAAAGACAACAACCAATAGAATCTCACAGCTATGACAACTGATGCCCAAATTTGGGCAGAGGGAACAGGAAGCTGTTTAGTATTCAACACACTGGTGCAGGATTGGAGGAAGCAGACAGGAGAAGCTGTTTTTGGAAACACTGACAGAGGGACGAGCTGCATTCTCATTGCTTTGCTCTCTCTCACTCTCTCTCTCTGGGAACTCTCTGTCCTGTTATGGCGAGTTTTTCATCTATTTTTAGCTCTTTCTCGGTCTGGCTGCATTCCTGCTCAGCGCATGGCCTGACTGCGACGTTGGGTGATGCGATACGCGCATCACCTACACTGAAGAATCTCCCCATATAATAATGATCTATAAGCAAAAGAATCACACGCTTACTGTGTTACTGAAAGATGCATCAATGCTTTGAGAAACTGAATCTAAATTTAAGTGATTTGTAACCTGTATAAAGACCCTTAATTTATACAGTTTTATAGAGAGAAATGGAGATTAACACAATTCAACGCATCATCAACAAGTAACAACCTGCAGAGTGTTAATGTACACGTTTGTACATACGTACACGTATGTGTTATGTCCAAAGATACAGTCTTGAATATGCTCCATTCACACACTAAAACCAACAGGTTAGTCTCTTTTGCAATTTCCCTTCCAACCACAGGGGGCACTGCAGCTACAGTCTATAACTCACCAAGATCCTTTGAGCTGCGACTTTCGCTGGCCAGCTTTCCCATCCGCACCAGTGCATCGAAGTAGCCTTTCGCTGCAAATGTCACACCTGGAAACATGGAAGCATTTGGGACATAAGAATCGGGGATGTCTCTCACACACGAACCCGTGTCCCGCAGGTGTCACGTCTTTTGAGACAGAAGTGGTGGATGGGAAAGTTTGATCTCTATATTTTCTATAATGGCTCTTTGCTCAATAACTGTTTTTTTTAACCCAAAGAAAGTTACAGATTTAACAGCTTTAATTATTTTCTTTTTTGCCTGCAACCCCCTTTTTCCAGTCGTTGGTGATTTGAAGAGTCATCATGAGGGCATTTCCAACACCCTCGAAAGACAAAAAGCAAAATCACTTCTTTCTGTCATTTCTAACATCACTCACTCATCTACAGCAATAAAAACTACTAACAGACCTCCAAAAACTTGACATTTTGTTCTCTGAATGATCCATTATTCACATACTGTAATATCACCTAAAACAACTCAAAACAACTCCATCTGCACTCATCACTGGCACTGTGAGAGTTTCTGCTCTGTCTGCGTGACTGACACACACACACACACGCGCGCACACACACACTCACACACACACGCACATACACACGCACACACACACACACACTCACACACACACAGAGGTGTCGGTGGATGCAAATGAAATTTGACAGGAGAAACAGGAAGTCATTCGGCCCACAAACAAAAACATTGATCTTAACAAACATTTGACACTACAGTCCTGAAGTATGCAGTCCTCTGTAGACACGTTTAACATGCAAACCAATGAAAGGAGAGCTTGAAGAGCTTCTGTTGAAGAAGCTGCTGGTGTACTCACTGGACAGAGTCTTCTCGTACGTCTTTGCCATGGCAATAAAGTTCCTTAAGCAAGGGTTGAACTGCTCCATGATGGACTGCAACAGAAACAGCACAGAATGAATCAGCATAACACAGAACCCTCAGATTACCCAACTAACAGCGAACATTCTCAGAATGCTGGCTAACGTTCTCTCAAAATTCTCATTTTTGCAGTAATGTTAGTAACGTTGTTCCTAAGGACACATTAGGGAAACGGGACAATCCAGTCCTGATCGTGTGTGTGTGAACTTCAGAACTGAGAGAGGTGAGACAGTGAGCAATGAACTTTCTTGCCCATATCTGGTTGTGTCGGAATTCCTGCTCATTGCTGTTACTGTGCGTTCACATTCTCGTTTGGATCGTACCACATTATTAAAGTTGGGGGGGGCTGTACAGCAGACAGCAGTGTTCATTGACCGGATGGAACACTGTGTACTCTTCCATCCCAACACCTAAATTCATTCACAGAACACAGAGAAATGAATCACGATTTCAGTGCAATGAGAGGAGCATGAACACAGCTGAGATACTGTGTATAATGAATAAAAGAGTGTGTGTGTGTGTGTGTGTGTGTGTGTCCGTGGTATTCACTATGTTATGGGGACCAAATGTGCCCACAAGTAATTCCAGTAGTTCTTTCCTCGTGGGAACCATTTCAGGTCCCTACAGTCGCTTTTCTTGTAAATGTATGCATTTATTTTTGCATTTTTGTGGCATTATTTCCATTCTCAAATTCTCATTAATGTAGTGGAGAAAAACTTAATGTTATATCCCATATATATCCTATTTATATATATTATATATGTACGTATAGCAGCGATAACAATACATGCATGTTTCAGTGAAAACAACATCTGTGTTATTCAGGCAAGAGACCAGAAAGCAGACATAACAGATGAATGAATAAAACAAATGAAGAGAGGCGGCCATCTGTAAATAACAGGTTTCTGCAGAAAGCAGCAGGCTCAGCTTTTCATTTACATCTCAAGATCTTTTTAAATCAACTTAATACAATCAAACACTCCAGTTCATTTAGAAAAACACACCACAGCTTTCTTGCAGCATGCTGTTAAGTGACCATCTGCCTGCTGTCAGCTTACAGCATAAAAACAAACAAAATGAATCAAGAACAGATTTTTAATAGCATCTATATTCTCTTATGGTTCTCCAGATTACTTGAACTGAGAGGAAAAGTTGAACTGGTTATATCATGAAAACAGGGCACATGGGGAAACATACTGGGCTTCTCTATTTGCTGGCCTGTCAAATGTTCTTATAGTTCAATAAGAGGCCAGTTCACGTGTGGACATGCGGTCTTGAAGTGGGCAGTGAAAGAAACGTCCTCCAACAGATGACAATGTCTTTCTGACTGTCCGTGGGCAAACACACCACTGAGCTCACACACAGTTACAACCCCTACGCTTTGACAGAGGCACACTGTCACACACACACACCGACCATTAGGTCTGCGAGACACTACCCACACACACACACACACACTTCCCGTGAGACTCAGCACACTGGCAGATGCAGGCTGAGTCACTCGTGAGGGCAGACGCGTAGATTTAAGCTCTCAGGACTTGTGAGATTACTCAGCAGCTGTCAGGCACACACACACACACACACTCACACTCACAATGCTGTCTAGTTCATCTTATCCAGGCCCTATCCAACTTACAATTTTAGGTTGTAAGAATGTTTCCCTAACATTTTCATTTAGTAACAGTAGTTATTTTGAATGTTCAAGGAATGTTCAAAATGTCCTGTTTTTAGACATTGTATTAACGTTATTGCTTGGCTGTAAGTCTGGTGCTGTCATATGCACAACTTTGTTCTTTTATTCTGTGTGGATGATCTTTTTCTTAGAGTGGAGAACCCCACTGTGGCCTCATAATTCCTGTAAATATACAGCTTACAGAGTGTAGAAAGCAGCGGGGCCCAATGAGGAAGAAATATCCACTAACTTATAATGTTAAAGGCAAATTAACCCATCAGAGATGCTTGAGTTCTCACTTCCTAATGCTTCTACTGTACTGCACTCAGAATAACACACTGTACATATACTGTACATATACTGTATACTGTATATACTGTACATCACTCACAGTGAAATCCATTATTCTCTCCGCAGACCAGCACTGATAACTTACATTTACATGTATTCATTTGGCAGACGCTTTTATCCAACGCGACTTACAGTGAATTCAAGGTATACGTTTTATCAGTACTTGTGTCCCTGGGATCAAACCCACAACCTTTGCGCTGCTAACGCAACGCTCTACCAGTTGAGCTGCAGGAACACTGAACTCACACACAGTTACAACCCCTACGCTTTGACAGAGGCAAACTGTCACACACACAGAGTATAAACTTCTTAAAGAGGTTTATACTCTGGGTTTTAAAATATTCACTGCAGTATACAACCACCAGTTCTATAAATTCTATTTAAAAACATTCATGAAATCAAAAAAACTAATCATTGAATTTTAACCTTTATGTCTTTATTTAATCCTGAAACAATTCATCTGTACAAGACCAGGAAAATGCCAACATGGTCATCAAAGGTCATAAAAACAATCGCTTTCATTGTAAATACTTTTAGTAATTCTTGCCATCAACATGAATGTATTACTGATATACTGACAATAATCCTAAAGAGGATTACAGGGTCAAGAAACGTCTAAAGCTTTTCCCTGGATCACTACACAACTCTTCTCAGCTGAATAATAAAATCCACATTGAAGTAACACTTCATGACCTTACACTGACCTTTAACACAACAGCATTATTTCTAGGTTAAATCAGCGTTCCTGTATGTTCACTTGCTGTTCACTTATAAACACACATGTACAGCTGCAGGAATGAAGCTACACTTCTCTACCACCATCTCTGTTTATAACATACAATTGCACTTTACATACTTTTCATTACTTATGTTGGTCAAATGAAGCCAAACTGACAAACTGATTTCTCTGTAAACTAAACCTGACAGCTCGGTTATTACAAATCATTATAATAGACTTACTGCTGTGAGTTGGGTTAAGGTTAGGAAAGCGTTCTGAACAGTGATTTGTTATGTACTTGCTCAACAACTGATGTTTGTTCATTTAAAAAAAAGGTTTGCAGATTATAGCTTTAAAGACTGAAGAAATGACAAAGTGATACAGATACTGTAAGTAAAGTGTAGTTTGACACGATCTCTACAGAAACTCTCCTGAATTTGGCTAAACTGGTTTATCACTGAAAGCTGTTTATCACAGCATATTTCCCCTTGAATAGCTTTAGTAGATAAGACTGCAGTTCACAACTTTATCTATTACAACTCCAGAAGTTTAAAAGCGCAAAGGCACATTTTCATTCTATAATGAAGTTTACTTTAGGACTGAATATATCTGAAACTTTATGAATATCTCAACAGACTAGAACTCAACTTCAGTCTGTAAAGAATAGTTACAAAAACGGGACCACCAGCTCTGAACTGACACTCACCTTATACACGTTCTCCGTTATCCGGTGAACTTCTTCCGTCCGGGACATCGTGGAAGCTCGAATCAGAACCATAGAGATGAAATGTGTGACCAGCGGAGGAAGACACGCGTTACTCCAGCAGAGAGAGACGCGCGAGTTTTATACTCAATGCGCCCCCCGATGCCCACGCGCGCGCACCCGCCTCTCCTGCTCCGCGTCTGCCGCGAGCGTGCGAGCGTCGCGACTGCACTGGACGCGTCCTGCTCGTAGACACTATTGACGGTAATGCAGGGCGATGCGCGCGTGCGGTACGACGATATGAGAGCGTTTCATTTTCAGATGATGGGCTATATCATCTGATGCGTTCATGTCAAACAGCTAAACGAGTGTGAATTACTTTACAGGCTGTTAAACGTGTACTTAATGTCTCTTTATACATAGAAAACGGGGAAATTCTCTTGCACTGTTAGAAACAAAGAAAGGTTCCTGAAAGGTTCCTGAAAGGTTCATCGTAGGGTTTTGATTTACAGGTTCTTTGGGGAACAAAATGTTTTTTGTATGGCGTCAGTTTTAATGTTTTGGAGGGTGTAAATGTGAGATTAGAGGACCTGTCACAGGTGTGGATGTGTGTTGAGATCACGCATTTCACGCGGGGGTCTGCGGGTGATGTAGATGATGCGAAGATCAGATCCTGCCCACACCACCACCACAGTTACACAGAGAACTACCACACAACCCCTCATCAACCACCACAGTTACACAGAGAACTACCACACAACCCCTCATCAACCACCACAGTTACACAGAGAACTACCACACAAGCACCACCACCACAATAACTGTAATAACTCATAACTGATGAACAGATGTGTCGCTACACCTACATGTCAAGTTACCCACAGCCCTGATCTATTTTACACCTGTTCTGAATGACTCAAACTCTTTAACTACACTAACTACCCTAGTTCGTTTTTCCTGTTTAAAAAGTCAAGAGTAAACTAAATTAACATCACTAGATGTCTTATCTAACAAATCCCTAAAACTCACCTAAATCTCATTAAAACAGCTAAATTCTGCCTCCTCTTAAAAATAAAAGTTCTTTAAAGGTTCTACACAGCGATGCCACTATATAATGTATATCTGAGTCAAGATAACTAACTGTAGTAAAGTTAAACCACATGACTACCCATCTGTAGCTGGCAGTACAACACAG
>JAZGTK010004258.1:0-25018 GCA_036877625.1 Ambastaia sidthimunki | reverse complement strand
ACACACACACACACACACACACATACACCTACACACACACATACAGAATTACACATGACACCACGCTGACAGCCAAATGGTGAAAACCTCCACTATGGCTGCTCGTGAAAAACCTGCACCTGGAAAATTCATACAACTATTTTTTCATAATTAAAGTTACCTCCATTTGTCTCCGACACAAAGCGATGACTTAGGTGAAAGGCGGCCCCATATTTGCACAAAGAAAAGGACAGCCGCTGGTTTCGTGCAGGATGCTCCCCCCCACCCCCTTCTTTTTTGTGTGCAAGCTTAATTGAACACTGATGGATTTACATTAATTTCCTGCCCACACCTGCTTCCTTTATTTTGTTCAAGATAGCACAGAAGAGCGATGTGCCTGCACGCCATTATGACTAATGGACGACCACACTGAGCAGGTTTCTGTAGAAGAGAGGAGCCAGTCACCATAGTGAACTTCTCTCTACCTTTCAACATGGAGCTGAAGCCTGGCAACACACAGATCTGGGAATTTCAGACATGTGAAGGCTCTTTGCTGGGGCCACAAGTGCAACACAACTGCATCGTGTTAGCAGACTCTTGTTTGTGAGGGAAACGTGTGAATACTGTGTGTGTAAAAAAAGGAAGGTATTTTTGAAATGTTAATAAGCTGTTTTGTAAGTGAAAGGGTTTAATATGTTGCACGTGAATGCATTCCATTCATCTTTCAAAGATAACAGATTTTCCCAGATTAAAGATGTTGAAGGATGGCATTAAGAAAACAGGAAATATATTATCTTCAGTGTGAAGTTCCAGCTTGATTTCTAGCTTGTGTGACTCACGTAACATGATTTAACCAAACAAGATTATTGGTCCTGAAACAATATTCTAATATTAAGATTTTAAGATAGGCTTTAGGGTTGGGGCTAAATGAGGGCCCTTAAAGAGCATAATTTATTTCTGGTGTAGGTTATGGTTAAGTATAAGGTTAGTGCTTTGATTGTTTTAAGATATTGATGCAGGAACATGTCCTGTTTGCTTAAATTCAATTGTGCCAGGAAATTCTTTCTTTATTGCTATGAATTTGGGCATGTCTCCACCCTTTCACATTGCTGGGAAATGTATAAATTGTCCCCCCAATGCTTATATTGTTTAAAAATGTGATTGTTATTATATATTTTTATTCACGTTGAAAAATGATGCTAGGAAAAAGCACACAAATGCCACTTGGGAAAACAATTATTAAATGCAGCAAGACATCTTGCACACACATCTTGAACATCATTTTAGAGTTTGGCTGCAACATCCTTTTTATTGCATACTTGTGTGTTCCTATTATTGAAAATGATGTGCTCTGTACAGGTTTTTTTTTGAGGTAGTGACCAGATGGACATTTTCCCTGATGTTGAAATGTTACTTGTCACTGGTTGCAAACATACCGCATTCAGTCTATAATTCTTTAATTTTGCTTGCACCTACTAACATTAATCATAGTCGATGGCCAGCTCTTCGCATTTAGTAATTTTGTGCTTGGCTGTAATAGATAACTGCACCAGTGGGAGGTGATATCAGGTCTCACTTACTGGGATGGGCAGATCCCAGCAGCTGGAGCCTAATTGCAAACACTGAGAGGAGAATTAGCTTTATCATTGATGATCATAATTGCACACAGAATCTCCAGGGTATTGTTCTATTGCTCTCACAGTTCCTTTTACTCAATAATGTGTTTAAAAGCTTCAGATCGTACAAATGTTACCTTTCGGGACCGCAACGCTATTGTCATTTACATGTTTAAGTGCTTTATGAGTACACAGATGAACCGCTGAATATTCCTAAAACACACTTGTGCCTAAATCACTCCACAAATGGTTTACAAACACCTAAGTGGTGTGACACACGCTAACCCGCGGTAAAGATATGGGTTACGTTTTTAAAAATAAAGTTGGCATTCGTTTTGGACAGACTCTGCCAAGTCACACCATAACAAATAAGCAGATCAATGGTGTTAGTGCTTGTTTTTTCTTTATTCATTTATGTGTTTCATTTTGAATGATTTATATTGAAGGTGCAATTAAAGACAACACACCAATCCTACAGTAAATGAATTGGTTTTCTTTGTGTAGAAACTGATCCTTTGGACTGCCTTCCAAACTTAATCTCTGAGGAATGCAAAAAAATGTGTGTGAATCTGTGGTAAACATTAACAAAAGACAGTCAATAATGTCAATGACTTCAATGCAATCTGTGCACAAACAGAGAATAATCTCCTCTATTTATTCTTAACAAGACTGCAACTTTAAAAAAGTTTGATATGTTGTGTGGTACAGTTATAGTTGGTTCCTGTTAAACATATACTGTGTTTAAAGTAGGATTTGTTTTAACTCATTATTGCTTAAATGAACTTTGGTAAATATGTAACAATTATTTAAAATGTAAAAAGTAACAATTATTTTGTTAAATTTGAATATTAAATTCTATATTACAGTTCTGAATAATATACATTACATACAAGAACACATATAGACATATAAACACACACTTCACCTTGTAATGTCAGCGCTGAGGTGTGTTTAGTAGACATCATTCAGGCTAGGGAGGGGCATGACCTCTGAGCAGCGGGGGCAACGCCTCTCTGCAGGTCACAGGGTTGACCTTCGACCTCTCTGAACGTGCCTCCACAGGGAGAAAAGCAGCAAGGAGTCATGAGAAATATAGACGACAGCAGGGGCCATGTCTTTAACCAGATGGTAGGCTTAGATTAGTCATGTCCACACCGCATGACAAAAAGACAAGAACAACCCTATTAAATCTGTCACTTCTTGCACATAGACTCTATAGGTGAGTGATAAAAATGCCATCATCGCATATTTCAGAAAATGACAGTGCAGTGAGTTGCTGTTCCAATGATCTGCCTTCTCAGCAGCACGCAAGATAATAAGCAGAATTTTGTGTCGGTGATGACAAAACTGGCCCTCATTATCGAGGGGGAGTGAATCATATTGGAAATGATATTGAGTCATTTTCATATTGTATCTCAGATCGCCTACTGAAACTTAAAAAGTTTCCAAAACGGTGGCGATTGTTTGGATACAGTGACCAAACAATGCCCAGCTTTAAGGAAAGGTAACTCTCTTGACAGTGTTAAGAAAATGAGGTGTTAAGCATATCAATTATTCATGCCCCAGTGCATGCTGGGAGGGGAGAGAATGGAACCGAACCGCATTTTTCACTGAAGGCCTATTTGAATAATAAAAAAAAAAACATTAAACCAACTCATCTGATATGTTTACTGGCTGAACTAAAAGCATCTGTGGGTATCATAACAAACTGCCTTAAGATGCATCACTTGAGGATTAAAACTATACAGTAATTTGTTAGAACATTTTATTGTAGAAAAAATACAATAAACAGGCAAATCTTTTGTTGTTTAATGGGCTAATTTTTGCAGTGTGTACGGGGTAAACTTTCTGAACTAATGGCTGTCCCCAATTCCTGGGAAATGTGAAACACGCTTTAGATCTTCAAGATAGAGAGAAACAGAGATCATGGCCCCTACAGCCCTAGAGAAAGCAAGGAGCAGGACAAGGTTAATGTACTATGACAGACAGGAGCCAGCAACTCTCTTTACTGTTGTCCCGTTAGGACACCCCAATGCAAGCATCTTTTGCATCCTTTAGGAGCCTCTCTGCCAACAACTGGTGAGGGAGAGAGCTGCCGACCAGCTGCCAAACATGACACTTGCTGGCAAGGGCCACTGAACCCCAGCAGGTGACATCTGTGGAACAGCCTTTGCAGCCTTTCATCCCCCGTGCCTGGCAGTGGAAGGATACCTGCGCGAGGCCCCAGAGAGGAATTGATGAATGCGTTCCATCTCTCTTGCCCAGCTGAGGCTCTGCATCAGGGCCAGGGTGGCCTACGCTCCTGGGCTTCCAGAGGCAAAATCTGCACCCACTGTTGCTTTTGTCCCCATCAGCAACCAATAACACGTACCGTCATGGCCTTCCAGCTCAATTTAAACAGGGCTGATCATTACACAGATGAATAAACGTTATCATCATGCAACGCTATTGCTTCATATCAGCTGTTTGATCAAATATGTATAACCAAGCTGTGGATACGAGGGGAACATCAAGAGTCCCTGATCATGTGGCACTAGGGTGATTTGTAGGGAAAGTAGTTGGCAGTTGATCAGAAAAATATTTGATTTAAGTCATGCTGACATGGATGAGGGTGTTAGAGCTAAATATCAAGGTGCTTCTGCCGCTAGATGTCTTGTATGAAAAACGGAGCACAATTGGCCTTTATATAAAGGGGGTAATGTAGAGTTACTCTGTCATTATTGCATAAACAAACCCAATTGGGGTCATCAGGGTGTATCATTTGATAGGGATTTATTTAGTCATAATGACATTGTATGAGTGATTGTACATTATCCTGCTTATTACAAGGGCTACTTAACAAATACATGCATATAGTACATGAATACGAAATACAGATCAAAATGATCTTACTGTGTAAGAAGACTGTGAAGTGTTACAAAAGGAAAGAAAAAAGGACAGTGTAGAGAAGTGGTTGCCAGGGTCCAGTATGCTGTTTAGACCAATCAGAATGAAGTATTCCATAGGTTCATGTCTCATTTTGTGTGTAACTAATTTATTTACAGTTATTGAGTGGCTTATTGCTTGTATAAAACAGTGGCAACGGCATTATGATTAAAGACACCAATAAATAGTTACATGTATTAATATTAATAATAACAGTAGGCAATTCTTCAACCGAGTAATACAGTTCATTAGCTTAACTGCAGGCTGTTTACAGTTGCCAAGCAATGAAGCACATTACTTGTCACATTATTATAGAATGCCTGGTTACAGGTGCACTTATCAACATTTTCCAATAACTAAAATAACAGGCATCAAATAAAAAGATAAAAATCAGATGTCATTTTGTGCGTGTGTGTGTGATCAGCAATTAATTAAAGCAGGTCCAGCATCAATAGTACCTGTGTGCATTCTAGTCTAATTGTCTTTTGCAGCAACTTTAAATGAATGCTAATTACACTGACACATGAGCAACGGCCTTGCGTCTCTGATGTCACTCAATCTGCAGTAGCTCCTGACAGCATTTCTTCCAAATGTGCTCATAATTGGCAACCCGTGGTGAACTGACACACACAATTAAATTCAGTTCTCATCATGCAGGCTTTACATTAGGTCAGGTTTAGCAACCATTAAACAAATTGAGGTCAGACTTTCACCCAGCGTTTCATAGTCCTTGAGGGTCTTAGGAAAACAAAACTGTCTGTAGAAGCATGATAAGAACTGTATTATTTGGGATGTAAGTAATATGACAAATATATTTAATACTTGTTTATTATTTGGGTCAAATTTAATAATTATTATAATGGCTTGTTTATCATTTATGTTTAGGTTCACATCTCAACTTCATACTGAAAACCCTGCTTTTAAGGCAACATTGAGGTTTTGTACAGGGTAATAATATTTTTAATGAAGTCATTTTCATCTAACACATTTAACGCATCCAAGCATTTTATTTTAGAGTTTGTAGAACCTAAAACATTTTCTTTCATTCTCTTTGTAATACTTTCATCTGTAGTACTTTAATTTTTAACATGAACAATGTACTGTAACAAATAAGTTTAACATAACAAATTATATTGACAAATAAATTGATTTTAAATCAACTTAAAGTACAACAATTACATATGATGTAGAAATACTTTACAATCATAATTTGTCACATCACTTTTCTAAACATTCTGTAACACATTTTTTTTTTGCAACAAAAAATTTTTTTTTATATTTGTAAAATATTTTAATTTCACTCCTGTATTATATATCTATATATCTTTAAATCATAATCATTTAAGAAATCAGCTGAATCATTTGTAAGACTTACGGTCAATCTGAGGTGCTTTGGTCAAATGTGTTTGTGCAAAGATGGGGCTAATGGGTCAGTGAGTGAACAGGCTTCCCCAATGTTCTGCTTTTATCTTCATTTTCAGCTTTGCCCCGGGCCAATGCCTCCCTGATGTTTCCACCTAGGTGGGCTGCTGTATCCCTGCAAGTGCCATGTTTAAAAAGGGCTCCTGCCTGCTGTTCCCCTTCCCTTGCCACCTCTCTGAGTGTGAACCTCACCACACTGGCTGGCAAACAAAGCCAGACGTGAAACGAAAGGAGATAAAAAGAGAGCAGAGCCTTCAAGAGATCCACACACGTTCAGAAGAGTGACATTGACTAAATATAGTGGTGTAACATCTTGAGTTTAATTGTGCCACAGGTGATGGTGTGTCTCTCAGCTTCTCTGATTACATCATTCCAATTTCATGCTGACTGGAAAAAATGCACATATTTGGAAGTTGCTATGTGCTGATTTACTGTCAGAAGTCTGCTTTGAGGTGATAGGTTACATATGAATGATTGATTTTGTCACATGGTACTGTCCAGTAGAAAAAAAATGCTTATCTATGTTTGCAAAAGCATAAGGATAAACTCAAACACAAATGTTGACTGAGGGCATGTAAATGGATATGGTACAAAATGCTTCCATCCAAATTTGTTTTCACACAGACGACGTGGCAACAGACTGTTAGCTTCTCATGCTGTAAAAGCAAAGGATAAAAAGATATTTAAAGCAAACATGCTCAACAGTAAATATAACAAATATATATATAGAAAGATTGGAAAGGCAAGACATGGAAACAGAAATTTGGTGTTTTGATGTTTTATGAAACACGCATACATGTCAGTTGTACAGTATATTTAAATAAATTAAAATTGCTTTCATCCAAAGCAAACTTACAGTGCTTTCCAAGTGCATTCTATCAGTATGCTTGTTCCCTGGAAATCTAACCCATGACCTTTGCGCTGCTAACACAATGCTCTACCAACAGAGCTACAATTTCAGTGTAGAAATGAATTAAAATTATATATATATGCTGACAGAAACTGTTCATCACAATGCATTGTGGATTTACCTTCTCTATGAAGGATGCTGCCTTGAATTTGGCCAAAGTACTTTAAAAGGCATAACAGCCTTCACTTCATGTTGAGAGTGTATCTATGAAGCCTCTATAGTAGCCTCTATAGAGCAAGAGTGCTTCAAGCTCAGCTGCCATCTGACCCTCACTCAACTTACGAGGGTCACACATAAGAAAGCAACAGAGGCACAACACTTTAAACAGACTCTCACTAAAAGAAAACCAACCTACACTAATCTACACTGAGACAGGGCAGATACGGGGAGATGTGTGTGCGAGTGCATATTAGACTTTTTCGTTCTTAAAGCTGCTGTCTAGTCTGCTGGTGGACACAGACTTTATTTATTAATTGTAAATGTGACTTACAATTTGATGCAATTTGTTTGAACCAAAATGATGTTAAAATAGACAGAAGATTACAGTCAAAACAAAAATACTGGCTAATTATTGGTGCTTGCTAATACTGTTTGTATAGGATTTAAAGGATTTAAATACTTGAATGATACCTCCAATCGCACGCCATGTAGATAAGAGGTGATTTGTTACTTTTCTTAGTGTTAGTGTTTAGACATATTTTTATCTGGTAGATGCAAATAAAAGACATACACTGAAGGAGAAAACCAGTAAGACAGTGTCATAGTCAATTCACATATTGTTTTTCACAAAGCTACAGTTCAACTCTTACTTTGCATTGAAATGACAAACTGTTGCAATGAATGGAACTTTCTATGTAATAAATCATTTTCAGTCTCTAATCCTCTCACAGTAATAAGATCTCTGCTTTGATATGGATTGCCATGAATCTTTAAGAGTGCTGTTATGGGCTTCATCTTTGGTGGTCTGAGACTGGTGCCCTGCTACACACCCTTAGAGAATAAACATACAGAGGAACATCCAGTCTTAGATGACCAAAATATCCAGCTCACTTGATCAATATTCAGCCTTATTTCACTCCAAACACAGTGTCAAAGTGAAAATAATAAATTCAACATGGACAATTACTGTATCAGATATTACCAGTTCAATAGAAACACTGTCTATTATGTAAAATGTCTCATTTTTCTTTCTAATTGCTGATGGTTCATCTACTGATATTTGCTAATTGTGGGCTGCTGAAATCCAACATTTCTTAATTAAAACCAAATGTGTTTAATAACCTTTAAAATTCCAGTAATTAATTAACAGACAATTTATATGGAGTGGCTAAATGACAGGTCTTCAGTTTGTGATTTTTACACATTCTTTTGTCTTTATAAATATATACTTTACAGCATAAAAACATATATAAACATATACTGTGTATATGAGCATCACCTTGTCTAAAGCATCCAAGGAGTTGTATCAATCAAATATTACTTGCATTTTCTATATGTTTTAAATAATATACACATGGCAAGAGGACTTCATCTTTTAAACCCCACCTTTAAACCACCCCATCTTTAAACCACAATGTCTTGCCGCCAGCTGGTAAAGATGGTAGAGAATTTGTAATGTCATAGGCAACCATCCCCTGGAGATCATTAGGTCATACGATTGGTCTGCATTAAATTATTGCATAATGGCCTATATGAGAATTATGACTCTACAGGCTCTACAGGAGATACACACCCTATGGCACAAAAATGATGACACCCACTTACACACTACTAAACAAATGCAAGAGTCATTTGTGCCTCATTTTTGCCTCATATGGCTCCTCTAATACCCAAATCTAAACATGTCTACACTGTAAATAAAAATTAATGATTGTACAGTAGATTCCAACCTCCATCACTTACAAAGCTGAATGATTAAAGACTTTTCCAGAAAAACTGTAGGTGTTCTGCAGATAAAACAGTTGGGCTACTCCTTATTAGGTAAATGATATTATTATAATAAAGGTATGTGGGCATTATTTAAGTGTGCATGTGATCAACAGACTGTTTACTAGCATCCATGAGAAATTATACTGTATTAATGTCTATAACAGCAGGTTGCTAGACAAGCAGTGGAAAAACCTGCTCACAAGTGTTTAGTTTCTTACATTTTATCAGCACACTTCATCATGGTGTACTCTAAATGTTTAATTCATTGATGCTTAGAGGTTAAAAGACAGCGTTCTTTCTACATAATCCAAAGGCAAATCTGTTTTATTCTATTCATAATTCAGCCCATTATTTTAACTCCTTGAGAAAAAGCAGGGCTGTAATTTTGCCCTATGTGTACATTGTAAATCAGAAGTGGCAGTCCACTAAAAAAGACCAATACAGCTAGTAAAGACCACCTGAGTGCATGTTATTCATGCCCACCACCAATGACTGGACCTACCAAGAAACGGTTTGTAGGGTGACTGTGTTAATAAATGTAATAAAGATTTAGATGGGAATGAAAGGGTATAATTGATGGTTAAATTGTGTTTGGATGGTAGTCGGCAGAGATACAGCATCTACAGTGGGTTTCCCACAATCCTCCTCTTCTGTGTGTTATTGATGGTGTTCCAGGATGAGTTGTTTACCATAAATATGTTTTTACTGCATTCTTGGGGGTCTGAGATTAACAAACTTAACATTAACAAGCTGATTTTCTGATTTTCAAGCTGATATTTGGAGTCTCAGAGACACTCACACACACATGTGCCTTGAAAAATGTACAGAGCAATAGGTTCATTTATTACAAGTATACCATTGAGGTTTTTGGGGCCCCAAATATGAAGAAATTAACACTGCTATCATAGAGCCGGTTTCAGGTCAGAGCAGCTTTTACAAGCACAGACTGCTCGTCTCTCAGAGGGGGCAAAGGGAGTTGAGGCCAGAGACAGTCTAAGAGCGCAATACATCTGACTGTTCAAACAAATTATAGTTTTGTGCCACCTATGTAAACAGCACTGGGCTCTTGGCCTGATGCAGCTGAGAGATATGGCCCTGCCCATAGAGCCACTGAGTCTAGACTCCAGATGTGATCTCTCTCTGTCTCTCTCTCTCTCTCTCACACACGCACACACACGCACACACACACACCCATAACACGCCAGTTCAACATACTATATCATGTAAATGGCTGCAGCTCACTGACAAAGTAAAATCCATTTAAAGCTGGGTCAGATGTTCTGATAATGAGGACAGTTTTCAGCTGGGCAGCTTGAAGAACACTCTGCGCCTTATATGTGTGAAAACAGGAAAAAACTGAGGAACGCTGAGCAGTGAAACATGTTATCTTCTGTAATGCGTTCTGGGGAACACTTGCGACGCTACTGGGACACTTCAAGAAAAAGGAAGCGAATTAGAAAAACGTTGATTACTAATTACATATTCATTTTTATAATCGTTTCAAGAGATCAACTCAATTGCATATCGGTTCTGTGGAGGATGCTTGTTTGATGAGAGTGTGCATTGAGTGGCAATTTTGAAAAAAACATCAAATGTGTGAAGTGACGATAAAATCATTCTCGTAATATAACAGCAGCTCTGATCGTGTTGGTCTCGATGCATTTGCTTTTTCTCTGGTGTCTGCGTAAGCAGCGTCACACTAGCTATTCTTGTAGGTTTGTTAATTGTTTGTCACCCACCAGGTACCATCTGTCTAAATCCCTCAGTCCCCGAGCCATGTGTGGCGGTACTGCATGCTGCTCCCTCATCAGTGACCTGCACATTCACCACATCCTGAAACCTCCAGGAGTTGGTCACCTCCTTATTGAAACCTTTGTGAGATGTTATCTAATTGAGGGCCAAAGCAATTAGAATGTATGTTTTTCAGTCTGCTTTGAGGAAAATCTGCCTCCACCTTCTAAGTGTGAAAAATCACATTTCTTGTATTGTTAGCTTTGTCTCCATCCAAGCTCTACAGGAGTATTGTGATGTAAGCCTTTAGACTGATGCACCATGATACAAAAGGGGAGACCGGGGCTAGTTGTCACATAGGGAAATGGTCAAAGGTGTATATTTATATCTATGTCACATTTTTGTAAATAAATGTGAAATATTTCAAATATTGTGTGACCACACGTTAGACTATTAGTGCATGTTTTTACAAAAGGTCAACATGTGTTAGAGAAATACTATTGATAATGTTTTATAGGTAATTTGTGTGAGGATTTACGTTATGATCATTTATATAAACCTCTTTTTTTAAAGAAAGTCTGAAAAATATTAGATAAAAAATGTAAAAAATAGCCCTGGTGTCACTTATTACAAAATTTTCTGTCAGTACATTCTCCTTGTAATGGTGACTGTTCATAAAAAGAACAAAGGGGTTAGTAACAGTCGTCTGGTAGAGAGTGGGTAACCTTCATCTGGGCGATGTGATAGGACAGTCTTCGAACTGTGACGAATGAGAGGTGGCGTTTTGGGACAGTGTTTTGGGGAACCATACAGGCTGAGCTGGGCTAATGTGGCACTACTGGAAACAGGTGGCTGAGAGGTCCCAAGGAATTCTGGGTCACCTTCATACAAGGGCCTAAGGTTTGGCTGGTTAGCTTCAGCAGTCTGCCCCTGTTATTAGGTGCCATAACTACACCATCGGGAAAATGCATTTTCCTGATCGTGCAAAAATCTGTCAATGCAAATGTTTTTCTATTGACAACTATTCAAACGTAGCCACATATTTATAATAAATACACAAAATATCGATCACAAAAATGTAATTAGAACAATGACATTGAAGCAAGCCATATTTAAGTAATGTTGCACTCTTTTAGAAGAAGATATGTCTACTATATTTAGCACATAAATTAAACAAAATGTATTTAAATATATATCATTTTGAAAAAACCTGCAGATTTTCTACAGGTACAACCAGTTCAAATCTCTGCACTTCATTCACACTTCAAAATACATTCTTAATAGACAAATGTATAGAAAAACATACAATACAAATACTTAAAATACAAAAACGCCATCCAATTATCTTGTACCTATTGTGAATACATTTCATCGGAGGCTTGGGACAAGAGCCATGTTTCATGATCTAGAAATCTCTTGTCAACAGAACAGATTTTCTTACATTGATTTAGACGTAACATTTCTTAATGTTACTTAATGTAAACTGTGGCTTCCCAAAACACTCAACAAGACTGCATGCAGTGTGGACTGTGAAGCAGAAACAGAAATATTGCTTAAACCACATTGACTTTACAGTGATTGCTTTTGGAAGTGTTCAGAGTCGTGGGAGAGCACTATTATGATCTGTAGCCTCTATAGCCATAAAACATTTTGCCTAGATATATATATATTTGCCTAACTAGAAACACATTAACATTATTAACAAAAATGTCATATATAAAATGTAAGTATCTATAACATAGGATGTCAAACAAATGCACAATTATATAATAGGCATACACAGATATATGCATATTTGATATTGGATATAATACTTAGATACAATACATATTTACATATTTCTACCTACATAGGTTATTCCACTTATGACACATAACATTTGATGTGTTCAAAAGTTTTGCTCAACATGCAGTTCTGGGAGCTTTTATTAGGGATGCACAATATCCCATGTTCATACTATGAATTTCTAATGCATCTGTACCAGTTATTATTCAATAGTTAATGTTCAACATTGTTTTTGAATAGTCAACACTCAACTCGCTGCCAGTTAAACTTTACAGTAACCTGAATAAGTGATAAAGCAATAGCAATACTACAGATCTTGTGTGCTCTCCCTTTAAGGAATTTACTATGTTTATTGACATGTAAAGTAAATCTATTCCAGATAAATGATGCACATTTATTTGTCTTATCAGTTCGAGTTTTTCTTCATTTTTCCAAATAAACAAAGCTGTAATTTGCTTAAAGTATTGTTATTTTAGCTCCAGTCCTATTGGAGACCAACACTGTTTGGGTTTCCTACATTTCTTGCTGTCATTCTGTCCACTTGGAGATGCAAAAGCCCAAATTTCCTGTAGGATCTAGTACAGATGCTGGCAGAAACGATTATCAACTCCAGATTCTGCTCGCCAGCTTTCCAGTAACACTGCAACAAAATTGTGTCAGGAGGTGCCAGTGAATTCAAGCCAACAGGCACCAAAAAATTAATACCAGCCATGGGGCCCTAAAAGTCTAGATTCCATTCCGAATCGGGCTCCAGCTTTGGACGCTTAACACTAGCAGTGTAGCAGTGACTGGAAATGATTTCAAGAGTTTTCAGAGTCCACGCACAGAATGTAAATGTGAGCCTGTCAGTACTGTATGAGCCTCTGATGCAATAAGCCTGTCAACTATGACACCATCTGAAAGTTCTTAACAAAATCTCTGCTCCACCCCCCTGTTTGCATGGGGCTCTGAACAATAACATTTACTTAGAGTGGAATCTGTCTAATTCAACATATAATTATCTTTTTTCCAATAGTCATGGCTCCTTTTCATTTAAACTGAATTATTAACATATGCAGAGAGTTGGAAGGGAACGCTGCTGCATTTGTAATGGAAGATGTTTTTCTGACAGTCAGGAATTGCTGTGGTCTGCAAAGATACTTGTGTACGCATCCAAAAATGCTTTGAACAAAAAGGAATATATAACAACAAGAGGTTTTCACCGACTTTTAACATTTGCTTTTGTATTTGTGAACGTAACAATGAGAAAAGATCAAAAGGCAAAAAAATATATTAATAAACCTAACCCATAACTCTACCTAATTTAAAACATATAAATATGCGTGACATTAATATTGTTCGATTCATATTAATTATGGTCTGTTATAGATTAAGTTATATTAGCAAATGTCATGTGTAATAACAAATTAAAGTAAGGCTGTGCATTACAGTGATTTTATGATGGATAGATGAGCACACTGGTGTTTAATACATATGCACAACACACACACACACACACACACACCATGTTTGCATGGCTGTTATGCTTAATCCTAGCAATAATAGTCTGCATTAAGTAATAATATAATGAAACACTACAAAATTACATTCTGTGAGACAGAACAATCACAAAGTCAACATTAAGAATCAATACGATCAAAATCTGTAATTAACAGCACGAATAACTCAATGTTCTCAATATCTCGTTTAAAACATCATGTTTTGATCTCTCATACAGAGAGTTCTGTTAGGTCATTTAAACAAACAGTATGTAATGCATGTAAGAATGTGTGCTTTTGCCAAGCTGCTTTATTATCTAGACGCCTGACCACACTTATAGTGGTAACACACACTGGTGAGCAGGAGAAAAGGTTTTTTGTTTTCTTTTCTTCTTCTAGTCCTTCATACATAACCTACCAAAGTCCTACATCATACCGAAAGTACAGTGTTCCAAAACCCACCAAGCTAGAAACACGACACTTTAATGTGCCTGCAACAGTGTTGACCTGCCTCACATTTCAAGAGTAATAATATTCCTGACAGAACTACAGCTCTGACGACCTGCAAGCAGAACAAGAAAAACACTGCTACTATAGATTAGAAGGGAAGGAAAACTGGAAGGTGTGGGTCTGAGGAGAGGCCATGAGAGGAAAAGAATACAAATGCCAGACTTCCAAACTATAGCTTGTCAAGTTAAATTAAACTTATGATAAATGTTTTGACGCATTGAAGCATTTTTGTTTAATAAATTGACTTTTTGAATAAATAGAAAATATTTATTTAGCAGAAGCAACAAATTAGAAAACAACAAATATTACATTTTGTTTGGTAGCTTATAGTAGCAAATAGTATTTGGACAGCTCAAATTAAATATCTGACACAACACTAAACTAACACCATCCTTTTAATAACTATAATGATAAACAGTTTTATTTAAGCAAGTTTGTAGCAAGTTTTTTTTTTTTTAAAAGTAAAACGTTTTTGGTGTTAAACTGTAAGCATCTGCAGGGAATTAGTGAATCAAATCTGGAATTCCCAAAAATTCCAAAAAATGTACAGCAATCCAAATGAAGCAAATGAATCAGACTTCTCAATGCTTCATTTGAAAATTTCCATTTGACTGGAAAGCTGAATTTACAAGGTGACAAAAGATGTACTGCATTGTGGACAACACAATGACTCACAGGAAAAAGTAGCTTGTTATTGGAAAAGCTACACTTTAATACTGCTGTCACACTATTTATAAATCTACTTTTATTAAAAGTCATTACTGTTATGTAGTTTCCTACCAACACATTTGGACGAAATATAAAGCCACTCAGGTTTTGGACTGCCAGTCTGTGATGCGACAGGGACAGGCAGGGACAAATAATCTGTTGTCTGATGTGGTGTGATGGACCAGGCAATGCTACCTTGGGTGGGCTAGAGAGGAGGTTGAGGAGAGGGGCGGCCCGGCGCTGTCCCCAGCCTGCCCTGTTTGGATAAGGCCGGCAGAACATGTGGAGGGATCAGCATGAGCCATCACACCTGGAGGAAAAGACAACTAAACCCAAGCCCTTCACCAGGACTCTGGCTCCGCTGAGTCTAGCCAGCATCTGGAAGTGATATCAGGAGACATGGCCTCCAACCTTCATCACCGGTCAGGTCACTATCTGCCTTCATAATGTGAGAACTGGGAGAGACAAAATTAACAAAAACAAAATTAAAAGTGGGAACATATCAACATAAACTTTAACACTCCCTTAAAAACACAGTTTCTTTGTAAGTAAAACAAAACAAGAGTATTATTGTTTTTAGTTTGTCAATATTGTGTTAGGATTTTTATGCATCGCTTATGTCTCAGTCAGACTTCATAAAGATGTCACAAAGATGTCAACAGATTCCAGATGATCTGCACGGCTTGAAACCCAGCATATTGTAGCCTATATTGTATACAGTACCACAGATACTGTCTGCTCTTATAACTTCCTGTAAGACTTCCTCATGTAAGTCAGTCACTTTGAACAAAAGCTAAATTAATCTAAATATGATTCAAATATTTTCACATGTAAAGGTTTTAATTGTACGGTAATTTAAAAAAAATATGAAAATTAAATTGCAAAAATTTGACAGATCAAAAATTTGTCTGGGTTTGTCACATTTTTATATGTCTAAATCCGATTAGCCAATCAAACTACACCTTTCCCAGAATGGGATTTCAACCCAGATTTCCAGTCATGATAAAAAAAAAGTTACACTACATTATTCTATCTTATATTAAAACTAAGTACTGGGCAAATCAAGACTTCCACTGATGCCCAGTTTAAAAAATAGATGAATGACACCCTTCTGTCTCCATTTTCTGGATGAGATACTTTAACTACAGTACACTACAGGAAGATAGAAAACAGCTGTCTGACTGTGTGAGGACAGTAATATCTAAAGTGATAAGGTGTTGGAACAGGCTATGTTGTGACTTCTGTTTGTTTACACAGAAGCCGCTCACCCAAATATTCACATTTCTGATCCCACATCCAAGCACCTGAACACAGACTGCAGGCAGTGACACTACTGATAAGATGCTCAAACATCTCTATAGCTTACCTTCCCACAATTCCCAGTGTCTCTTTTGTTTCCTGTAGCATAATTCCTAACACAGATGGGATTTTGGTTTATGGGTTACTTGTGGGTACCAAGTGTATCGTTCATCTGCAATATTCTGCCTGTATATTCTGTTACATTATGGTTATGTCAGCAGAGCTTTTGTTTTGGTAATTATTTTGTTTTATTTTAGTTTAATGTCAGAGTAGATTTTCACACCATGGAAACTGTACTGTTGCCATGCACTACATCACCAGTATAAAGAGAAATGACTTCATTAAAATTCTGGCCATGTCCTTGGTGTCATCTCTAGAAAGAAGAAATGTGCTTTTGCGTTTTAAAACATTACATTTTGTGGGAGAATAGAAACAGCTGAAAAAAACCCAGAAAAATAGCGCAATGTAATAGCTACAAAACATTCTGTTTTTTACAGATGCAGAAAAAATAGTTGCAACTTTATACTGTACAAATAATACTAAATAAACAGAATTCATTAAGCAGACAAACTAGATAAATATCAAAAATGATTTCCAAATAGATTGAGTTTTAAAACCCTGTTCAATGTTACTTACATCTGTAGTGCAAAAACAAATAAATAAAAAATTGTTCTGTTTTAATTTACATTTTTGGGTTTTTAGCTGTAATTTATTTAATGAATGATCATGCATATCAATGATCAGCTTTTCTACACATGAAGCCACAGTTTGACTCCTGCAGGTCAATATCTTGTGTGTGAAAAGTCAATGTGGTTCTTGTTCTCTCCACTTGATGGTGCAGCAGATGACTCAGTTCATGATCAGTTCTCCCTCTAACACAATCTACTGAACCTCCACATTCATTCACCTTCAGCAGCTGTGATGACCAGCAGAAGATGGAACTACATCCCATTGTAGAATTTGGCCTCTTATTGCAAAGATTACATGAGCAAATGAAGCACATTTTTTGCCAAGACAAAATGATCATTTAATCTAAATTCATGAAGCTTCATTAAGAGTAAGAGAAAAACAAACATTTGTGCGCTTTCAAATCTAAACACAGATGGATTCTTTGCAATTATATTACAGTGTAATCTAGCCGATGTCAACATGAGTTTGATTGATATAAGCATCACTTATGTTTTCAAGTTTATTCATTCAATGTACCTGCTTAACATTTGCAATCAAAGAGAGTCAGTTAAGATCTTATCACAAAATATGTTTTATTCTTCACAGAGTGAGGCATCAAACTAGAGCAGCCATATAGGAAATTAGTTGCTTGCTACAAAAAGCAAGTAAACAGTTTCACAGGCATTATAAAAAATGTCTAAATTGTTGTCTAGTGTTCAATATTAAAGCCAAAGCTAATGTTAAGCTAATCCAACCATCCCTTTAGCTTACTTCAAGATTTGTAACAAACAACAGGTACAAACATGCACGAAAAATCTTTATAATTAACAAAACTGCTAAATTGGCTCCCATGATAATACTGGGCTAATGTGATGTGTCTTTCCCTTAAGAGTTAATCCTACTGACCTTCCTGGAAACTAACACTTAACAAAAAATAACAGCTTGACCAGAACACTCAGGGTTACATATAATGACCATTAAGCATGAGAAAATGAGTCATATATCTATTCCTCTATAGGTGAAAATATGAACATAACTAGTTGTTCTAGTTATGTAACTCACTATGGTAAATAATTCACTTATACTGTAAGTGTTGAAGAAAGTTGTTAGTTTATTTTATCATTCATAACAGTGTGTCCTTACAAGCAGTTTCCCTGTTTAGTTTATGACCCTCAGCAGACAGTGTCTCCCTGGGAGCACAAGGAGAAATGCTATCCGGAGTGACATCCAAAACCCGCTGGTGTATTTGTTCCTTCCTGTTTGCTCACACCTGTGTGCTCTCAGTTATGATGTTATCAGAGCCCTGCACCTGCTGCTCAGGTGGAGCTCACCAGCAACAAAACAAAGAGTTATTAATATCTATCACAGCATTTTTGTAAAACTTGATACCCAGCTGTCACGTCAGGTGAAAGCAGTTCTTCATCATCTTATTGAAGGGCAAAGCTGGGCTGTAAAACACGATAGTATCTGAGCATGTAAGGGAGGGTTAGAAAATAGCAAGTAGCTTTTTCAAACCATTGTTTTGTTTATATATTGGAGATGTAGAAGGTTAATGTGGTCTCTGAGGAGCTATATCTGAGGATGTTCTCTGAGGAACATCTGTCAAAGTTTCTTCAATAAATAAATGCAATGAATCCATGAATATTGTACAAATTGTCATACATTTACTTTTGTGTCAAGTATTAGAGGCACAAATCTCATGTTTTTGTCATGAACACTATTAGATAAGCTAGATAAATTAAATCTAGTGTTAAACAGCGTTATAGTAAAAGTGATCAAACTGATGTTCTTTAATTTGTGTAAGTTTATCATTGAGTACAAACCAAACGTTTTAGACCCTATTTTGCACCCTATTTGTACAAAAATGTCAAAATAAAGGTAAATTCATACTTCCACACTGTTTTATTCTCTTTCTGTATCTCAGTTCTTTGCTTGACTCTTGACTGTGTATCTTGCCTCTCTCCTCCAGCTTGTGTGATCATGTCAATGGGAGACAAAACCAGCCATCCTGAATGGCACATTAATTTCCTCCGCTCATCCGACTGCGTATCTGCCTCTTCATCGCCTGAGGAGCTGCAACCCTGGCAGCCTCTGCACCAGCCAGCAAACACAAACACACTAAACACGCTGTAAACTAATGGGCTGTTTACAAACAGGAGTAGAGGGTGAGCGGCCCGCACTAATGAAGGCTCGTCTATGATAACGACCCTGCGCTTCTCAACCGTGATCAGCGTTTGTGGAGAAATTAAGTTGTGGTTCTGCCCCGGTTTCTCCCCCAACATCACTGTAATGTCTTAATGATATGGTGTCTGGACTGTGTTTAATCAGTATTGTGCCTAAAAGTATGGTCGCACCAAAAATCAAGATTTTGGTGACACATAATAGGATGATGTCTAATTTTCTTTCAGATATCACTCATGTTAAAACACATAACTTTTAAAGATATTCATGCAAGTTTTGCACCACCAACATCAACAGACAATGGAAAAGTGGGTTGCCCTACCCAAACTCGTACCAGTAGTTAAGTCAATGTTATTAGGGTGTGCCTTGTAATTACTCCTAAACAAGCAGATTGCAATTCAATTTGATCCCACTAGTGGCACCAAAATTATACATTTTACCTTCAGTATACATTTAAATTAGAAGACATAGTCATTTGATCGTAACATGACAGACACTATCACATTTCATATTATATGAGAGACCTGCCAGTAAGAACAAAACATTGACTGTAGCCTTCATGTCACTCATGTGCGTACATCCTTTAATCATATTTATCAAATGTACTATTCATTTGTTAAGCTGTTAAAGTGTTCAAATGTTTGTTGGAGGTTTTGTGCACATTTAAATATATGACTCACAGTCATAATTTTTCTGTTAGGCTCATTGACTAACAAAGTGCCTTTTCTGATTACAAAGCTTTATTCAATCTGTATTACAAGACATGTTTAGACAAAAATCATGTATCCATGCTCTGTTATTATAACTGATTATATTAGTTTTAATCCTGGCCTGCGTTAGCATTCAGCTGAAGCGATTCTACTCCATAAACACTATGCACCCTGTTTTTAAGTATTTAGTGAAATGTAAACAGACTGAGTCTCCATCCAGGGAACGGCTGCTATAGGGAAGCTGTCAGACTAATTCAACCCATTGATCATCATCGGGCAGGTGCTGCTCGAGTCCCACAGTCATTCATTGTTTATGAACTCGTGAGGCAAAACCTGAGAAGAAAGATCTGACTGAAAACAATGGGGGAGGATGGTTTTCAGCTTCATCCTACCCAGAAATCTCCCTTTCTTCACTTAAGATCGATGATACCACATTAGATGTTTGAGTACAACAAATGAGTTTGTGGTAATGAGAGCCAAATCTGGCCAGAAATGCGAAGCTATGGGGAAGAAATAAGTTTGATCTGTTATTTTCTTTCCTCAAGCATTCTCAGTAGATCACAAATGTCTGCAGCGTTAATGAGTTACGATACGAAGGCAATTTCTATTTTGCATTAGTGTGATTATGGGATGTTTGCGTGAGGGTCAGCGTGTCGGTGTGAGTCACGCATGCTGATGAAGGATATGGAACATTAAGTCCCTGTGCTAATCTGTGCTTCCTCAGGGGTGATGTTTACCTTTATGGAGGTTATAGATACTGCTCAGCATGAGGAGGATTTAGCTAATCCTCTCATATGTGCACTTACAATCCATTATCATTCACGTTTAAATGAACACGCAGTCCACAAAACCCTGCGGATGGGAGGATATATTTTTTCACTCTTTCTGTGAGGGGCTTAGAGTGATACAATTCACCTCAAATGAGCCAAAGCTGAAATCCTCAAAGCAGGTGTAATGGGGAAGAATAGTCAGAACCCACTCAGTTGTAGCTTTCTCTCTATGGCTACGTTTACACAGTCAGTGTTTGGTTTTACAGCTGTATATACTAACTGGTGTGACTCTCGTATTGTCCTGTTCATACATCAGCATACAGGAGCAGCTCAAATACGGTGAACTAAGAACAAATTCAAACTAATTTGAGAGTTCTCAAAAAACAATCTTATAAAAACTAGGAATAATAGTGACAGCGATTAAGATAAATATCAAAGATGGTGACTTCCATAATGCTGAAAAGTCCCAATTTACAACTGACATGCCATTATTTCATAAACACAACTAGCCACACAGCTTATAGCTCTGTTTCAGCAACCCCAACACACACATTTACACATGATTTTGACAGATGCCTTTATCCAAAGCAACTTACAGTACATTAAATCTATACAATTTTTTACATGAGTTTCACAGTACATGAGTTCCATAGGAATTAAACCCACAATCTTTGCTTTGCTAACGCAATGCTTTTACCATTGAGCTACAGGAAAACACAAGAGTAATTGGTCTAGTGTGATTCTGTTCACACAGCAGAGGTGAACTGACCTCTCTCTCAAAGAAGTGAAACGTTTGTCAGTTATATTATAGAATGCAGTTGTCACTCTTGTTAAACAATCAAACTGTGTGTGAATGCAACTGAATTTAACACAAACAGGAAACAGGACTGACAAGCTTATTCTACCACTGTGTGAATGCAGCTAATATATTTCTCTGATTTGAATCTATAAACTGAACTAATTTGTGTTTTGTGTGACCATGGGTCAACTGTGTATTTATGTTTTTTTGTGGATTCTTTTTCACTCCTGAGTGGCTCTGTGGGCCCTGCTGCCCAGATTAAGCGTCCAAGGACACTGTGCTGGTGGCTGATAAGGTCCCTTCTGCTGTCGTGGTCGTCTGTGGATGTCCGTCTGGCTGGCGCCTGGTGCTGCTATCACTGACCAGGCTCCGGGTCTGTCTTTGACCTGTGGATCCAGCTGGTGACAGCTGGCTTGCAACCAGCTCTGGGTCTTCTCTGTTCCTCTAGATCATTCTTATCATCACTGATTTTTTCCTCCTCCTCAGTGCAGAAATAAAAGAACAGAGGGGAAAATAGAAGGTCAATCTGTTTTTCTCAGGCAAGAAATGGTCCGAATTTTGCCATCCAGCAGTCAAGGTTTAGATGGTTAGCATGGCTTATTAGCTCCTGCTTTTGGATACTGTATACAATAACTGTCCCCCATTCTTGGCTATTCAAAACTAGTCTTATTCATTTTATTTTATAACATTTTACAACTTTATCAATTAACACTATTCACTATCTTATTCATTGTCATATGTAATTCTTTGGTATGTGTGAAACTTTATGTAAAACCTGGGCATAGCATAAAAGTTCTGGTACAGGGACACAACATGGGCTCAAACCCATATATTACACATGAGCACCACAGCTCAACAGGTATGGCACACCTGTGTTAACCACTAAACCACAGCTCCAACATGGCTCTGTGAATATTTATATTTTGCTGGGACACCCCTCAACCCCCCCCTTCCTTCATTTCCCATTGGTCTTCTATCAAAATTCATTTCTCTATGTGTCTTCCATCACAATGTGTCTTACATAAAAATTTCTCTTACCCTGAACACACACACACTAACAGGACTGATTCATTCTAACATGACCGAGTGTGCCAGCAAAAAGAGGCCAGTGTGCAGGATTTGAGAAAAGATGAAAAATAAAGGCACAAACCCTGTTGTTTTTTCTGCTCTAGAGCAGTTGAGAAGAGGTCACCAGTGTTACTGGTAATCTGAGCAACATCTGTTTGCCATCATCTGTGCAGTCCTGTTTTAGAGCCGGGTTAGAGTGGACTGAGAGCCTCAGAGTCTCAGGAGCTACACCACACGCCTGTTCCCAGGCTTTTAGTATGAGCAGTTACTTCTGCATTTAATATATCACAGCCAAAATGGGGCATTTTGTTCACCACAGCTACTGTTAAAGGGACAGTTTACCCAAAAATTAAACTTCTGTCAGCATTTACATCTTATCTGTATCTCAAATCCATTACTTTTCATCTTCCATACAATGAAAGTGGATTGGGACTAGGGGTTGTCAAACTCCAAAAAGACAAAAATAAAAACATTATTATATTGTTTTTGAAGAAATATAATAACCAAAATTTTATGTCATTACTTATAGAAAATATTCCTTCAGAAATGACAGTTGTGGTCACCATGTACTCTCATTAAATAAAAAAAGCAGCTTGGACAAATAAATAGCTCATTTTGATTCCACAAATGATAAAGTCCTACAGATGTAAAAAGACATGAGGTTGAGAAGATGTTGACAGATTTTGTATTTTCTGCTGAACTGTAACCCCCCCATACTTTAATTTTTTAACACAAAATATACACACAAATATTAAAGCTAGAAGTCTAAAACACAACCGCAGACAGAGGTCTTCCACCGTAGCCTGTTTCTTACAGACACTATAATTTCCAAACGAGACACATTTATGCAAAGCAGACATACTGACTGCCCCATCATTGCAAAATCTGAAGGAGAGTGCCATTCAAATTACAGTCTTGTCAGAATACAGACTGTTTTGGTGGAGAAATGAGGCTGTGAACAGATGCACATTTGTGGACGAGGGAGGGTGCGAGAGATAGATTAAGACGTGAGCGATTCCTCCAATCCCTTTCATTGACAATGAAAAGCTCGTGAGATAAACCTGAAGATTTTCATACGAAAAGATAATTTTTCTGCAGTCTTATGAAATGTAATTTACTGCTTTTTTTGATTTTCTTATTCAGTCCAAGAGGACATTTAGACACTGTCTGTTTAGTTCATGCCACCATATTAAGGCATGAATGCAAAGCTATGTGCATGCAGGAACAACAAACACACCACGCATGGAACATTTATAATTGTGCATTCCTTTAAGATTGGTAATGATGAAATGTCAAAGTTTCAAGTGTGCCTGTAGCTGAACTGGTAGAGCCTGCCACTTATAATCACAAGGTCATGGGTTCGATTCCCAGGGAACACATGGACTGATAGAAATGGTGCCAAAAATTCTCTGTTAGTTACTTTGGATAAAATTGTTTGTCAAATGCATAAATATAAATAGATTTTCTGTCATAAAATAGCTTGAGAAAGGCAACAGAGGAAAGGCATTAAAGCAATTCTAAAACGTTAAACGTGGCTATTTTTCCATCACAGTATAGAGTTACCATAAAAGTTTTACCAGTAAAAAATATGTGTAGCACTTCAGCATGTGTCTCTCCTTTAAGAATGACACAACATAAAACAGTCACAGTTTAAAAACAGTATATTACTGGTTTCTATAAAGACTAGTCTTTTAATTCCAACAATGCAATGCGTGGTAGCTTTTTCAAATAGAAAGGGAAGGAACATTATATATGTATGTCAACACCCAGGGTTAGTTAATGACCTAAATATTGCTATATACTTTTTCTTACAGGGGACACATTTTTTTTGTATCAAAACACTGTCCTCTCACAATCTCAGCATCCATCTTTCGTTTCCTGTGGAATTCTGGGTAATAGCCTGACAGTCAAATAAATGTAAAATGACATTCTGTGAAAATTCAAACCGCCCCCATTTCCTTAATCCCACTGACACCATTCGATTAGTTTTGCTTTTTGCAGAGCAGGCAAAGTAATTATATTAGCAGGCTGAAATATGCTCTATGGGTCCCTGCGCATTAACATACACTCTAATTATAGGAAACACAGCCCCTGGTGGAGTCAGTCCCTGTTGATCAAGAAGGGTCCATTAAATTCAGAGGGCTGGAATACCTCTGGCTATCGATCGCAGCTCACAGCCATGCAAATGCACTGCTCGCAACACCAGTACAGGCACAGAGAGGAAACATCCCACTGGGTGAATCAATAGGCTAGCTTTGGATAATGGAAGCCTTGTACCAACAGCTGTGTCCTGCCTGCCTCTCTCTCTCTCCCTTTTCTCTCTATTTCTCTCTTTTTCAGCCACCACACACCTGCCAGAGAGAACAGGCACAGCGAGCTGGTCAATGGGCAGCTCCCCCTTACAGCTCAATTCACACAATTATCATTGCACACACTGCTGCTGTCCCTGTGGTACAGTAGCCCTGCCAAGATGGAAGCAAGCCTTCTGAATCCCACTCCAAATGGGCACGCATTCACACACACACACAC
>JAZGTK010004257.1:0-25025 GCA_036877625.1 Ambastaia sidthimunki | reverse complement strand
CCTCCTTTTCTCCCTCATCTTCCTCCTCCTTCTCACCCTCTTCCTCCTTTTCACCCTCTTCTTCCTCCTCCTTTTCACCCTCTTCCTCCTCCTCCTTCTCACCCTCTTCTTCCTCCTCCTTCTCACCCTCTTCTTCCTCCTCCTTCTCACCCTCTTCTTCCTCCTCCTCCTTTTCACCCTCTTCTTCCTCCTCCTCCTTTTCCTCCTCTTCTTCCTCCTCCTCCTTTTCCTCCTCTTCTTCCTCCTTCTCAGCCTCTTCCTCCTCCTCTTCCTCCTTCTCTGGACTTGCTCCTGCTTCCTGTGCATGGCTGGCTTCTACGATCTCCTCTGTTGTGGCAGAGTAGCTCATCAGTCTGGTTCCCAGAAGATAGGGGGCGCCAGAGGTCAAACTGGACTGCACAGAGAACACAGGGCGGCCGAAAGAAGGGGTGGCAGCTATAGAGGGGGAAAACACACTGGAGATACCACCGATACCTCCCACGTTGAAGCGTGTTTCTTCTCCTTCTAGAAGCTTCCTGTTGGAGAATATTGGCAAAGAGGGTAAACACATTATATTCTAACTATATAAGTATTATATATAACTATATACAAATATAACTGAAACAAATGTATAAGTGGAACAAATGTAAATGTTTATGGACCATTTATTGAAAAACCACTGTCAACATTTGTACGGGATATTTTCTCTGTCAATTATTTGTGTTAAATGTGTTTATTTAAAGAATTGAATGGAGAAAAAGACATTATTTTATACAACTGTCTGGAATAGATTACCAGGGTTTTTTAAATATGTACAGACAATTTAAGGATAATTTTAAAAACATGTTTTGTATTTTTTTGTAAACACCACAAATAAAATAAGCCTTTGGATTTATTGAGTTTGTTAATCCTCTACTTTAAAATTCCACAGGATAGTGCACAAATTATTCTTGTACATTTTGGAAAACATTTTCTCAAACCAAACCTAAAAACTACTTAAATAAAGCACAAATGTTTCCTAGATGTTTGATGTTACAGACCTGTATGCAGCGATCTCAATGTCCAGGGCCATTTTTACATTGAGAAGGTCCTGATACTCTTTGAGGTATCGAGCCATTTCACTCTTCATGTTCCTAAGCTCGGTCTCCAGGTCACTGATGGTCTCCTGCTCACATAAAGAGACATTTAAAGACAAGAAGTTAAACTCAAAGCCTGTGTGCACCTGTAAATACAGAATTTGAGACATTCTGACCTGTAGACTCGCGATCTCTGCACTCTGTTTATCTTCCACGTCTTGCAGTTGTCTCTCCAGAGCTTGATTGATGCCTTGGCAGGCTTCGATCTCAAGGTCTCGAGCTTTCAGCAAACGGCGATACTCTCCTGCCTCGTCTTTAGCAGTGCGGATATTTTCTGTGCGTTTGGCCGTGTCTTCTGCCATGGTGCTCACCTTTCCACGGAACCACTCCTCTGCTGCCTGGATGTTCTGCTGAGCCAGGCGTTCATACTGGGACCGGATATCTTTGAGAGCCGCAGAGAGGTCCGGTTTGGCCACCTCCATCTCCACCGACACCTGGGCGCTGTACTGCACCTGGGCTTGCAGTTCGGCAATCTCACCCTCATGGAGTCTCTTCAGGAAGGCCAGCTCGTCCAGGAGAGTATCGGCTCTTTTGTCCAGCTCAGAGCAGGCCAATGATACTTCATCCATCCCCTTCCTGGCTTCCACTAGCTGACCATCTGCTTCTTCACGGGCCAGAACCTCTTCTTCATAGCGACTCTGCAGAGCCTTGAGGGCGTCCTCCAGGCGATCCCGCCTCTCTTGAGCGGCTTGCCGCTCTCTACGCGCCTCGTCTATCGACGCACGGAGATCCCTGGCCTCCTGCTCGTAGAACGTCCTGAGACGGGACGGCTCGCAGTGCCTCTGACGAAGCAGAAGCAGCTCTGCCTCCAAGGCACGGTTCTGGAGCTCCAAGCCGTGCACGCGCTCGATGAAGCCGGCAAAACGGTCGTTGAGGTCCTGAAGCTGAACTCTCTCCTGGGTCCGCACCACTTTGAACTCCGAGCTCAGCTGAGTAGCTTGGCTCAAGTCCAGGTCTGCGGAGGGAGCAGAATACTGCATCGCCACAGAGGACGAGAGAACAGGGGCACGAGCCGGGGATGAATAGGTTGTGTAGACGGAGCGAGAACGACTGCTGCCTCCCCCCAAACCCGTCCCGCTGCGCACCATCACCCGTCTCCTCTGCGTGGAGGGATAATAGGGGTTGTAACTGATGGAGCTCATGGTGGTTGAAGAGAGGAGAGCAGAGAGAGTTTCCGCAGTGTTGCTGCTTCTGTGGAGAGAGACTTCTGCGAGGGTGCAGCGAAACTGGCAGAGCTTTTTATAGCAGCCGACGAGACTCTGACGTGAAGCTTTTTACTGTCTAATCGATCGTCTTCCAGTCCGGGTTCTCGGGAGGGAATTAAAGAAATGGATCAGTAATGTGATGCAGGTTAAAGAGCGAGAGAGGAAAAAAAGACAGAGAGAGAGAGAGGTCAACGAGGACAGATTTTAAGAGCTTGTATAGGTAAAAACGCTAATCATCATAAAGGACTTCAGAGTTTATTGCCAAAAGGAAAACAGTTACAGAATATTTGCTTTGTTTTATCTCAGCAGATGTTGTTTCAGCATCAAGACAGTGTGTTATTTTTGACCAGACCAATAAACAAGTCATAATACTGAGACATATTTACAGCAAGAACAATAATATTCAATTATGGTATGTTAATAGTAACAGTCATCTTTTTAATGGTCTGTAAAGATGTGTATGTTTAACAATGAACCCAGTAACCGCAGACCCTTCTGGAAAATCTAATGTGTAACAGAGGACATAACAGAACAGGATATAACAGAGGTAAATGCTTCTCTCTAGTGGTGATCAGAGGTATTTCAAATAATGCAATAATGCAATAATGCAATCTTTAACTTTTGTCTCTCTTTCGCCATCTGTGTTTGAAACATAAAAATGCAGGTTACTTTACATACTTTTCATTAATTATGTTGAAACCAGACTGACATATCACGGTGACAGCTAGTTATGAATCATTATTATTAAATTACTGTTGCAAATATGAGAGATTATTTTCTCATTGAACGTTGATGTGGCATGTACTTAATAACTTATTTTTGTTCATTTTTTAACCAACACAATTACAGATTGCAACTCTGAAACTTAATTTTATAATTAAAATAAATCTGTCAACAACAGAATAAATGAAACCTAAACAACATTTCACAACTTTAAGAAATCTGGCAGAGATGCATAAGATTCTAAGAGTTTTTCCTCTAAGTTTTGTTTAAATGTTTGGTTACATGCACTTTTAAACACTGCATACATTTTCTACGCAGCCATACACAGTTTCTTTCTTTGTAAGCTCTCAAACTTTGCATTTTTATTTGTATAGCACACTTCACAACAGTTTAAAAGCAGCTTTACAGAACATCACACTTTACCGTTGTAAAAGTCTTTTAGCGTTTCTAAACTTACACTGTATTGTATTAGCATCACAAAGCTGACAACTGACAAGAAAAAACTATTTTACACCGTGCTGTTCTTATTTTGTCATTCCTGCAGAATGAACCATCAGTGAAACCAGAATCAGTCTTACACTGATCTGCGGTCAGTCAGTAAATAACCTCATGCTACTATTAATGTGAATGCCACACCTACAGTACGTAAACACACACAGCTGTGTATCCAACATCTGTACTGTTAATAAAAAAGGCTGTTCAACCTGAAAGACACACTGAACCATAAACGGCAAATCCAGCGTAGAGAGGCTCAGTGAACGTGGCATGAAACGTGTGAATGTGTGTCAGTTTGTGTGTATCAGAGACGCTGTAGAAGGACAAAACGCCGGCCAGCTCATCCAGATACACTCCCACTCTGTTACCCCCCGACTGAACATGAATGTCTATGTTCTCATTATTGTGCCTGGCACTGAATCTGTCAACGGTACAGAAAAGACTCCAGGACTTTTTATTCCAACCAAATACACAGTCACTTCCTCCTTTCCTTCTAATTCCACTGTATGTCAGGGCTATATAAGCCCCTCCCATCCATTCAACCTCCCAGTAACAGCGCCCAGACAGACGCTCTCTGCTCATAACCTGTTCATGGTAATCAAATCTCTCTGGGCAAAGAGGGTATGACTGGCCCTCCTCCACATGCGTCACCTTTCTCAGTTCCTCAGACAGAACGAGACGAGCGTTTGCTGTGTCTGGATCCAGTGTAAGATGGACAGTATCTACACACAGAAAGAGACATTAGAACTGTACGTATACAGCATATTACACAGTTCTTTAGACTACTTGACTGTAATTTGTCAATAGAGGCATTCAATGGTTAAATATATATTTGTGTGTGTGTGTGTGTGTGTGTGTGTGTGTGTGTGTGTGAAAGTTTAACGGCACCTACATTTTTGTAGTCCTGGTTTGATCCTGAAACTTCCTGAATGGTCTAAACTAAAGAGATACAACAAAAACAAAACAAAAATACATGTGGTGTGAATTAAAGCAGTATATTTTTTAGGCCTTGTCCTTTCTTTTTGTCACACCCTATTCAAATTTTATTCGCTGAAATGTATTTACTTTAGGTCTAAATCAGATAATGAAAAACAAAGAGGTGCATTGAAATAAAAATAAGTTTGTTTATAACAGTAGAATGTAAAGGATCAAAATAAATGCGTCAACATACTTGAGTTTATTCAGGCTGCTGTTTGAATCCTTCAGTCTATAAAAGAGAATCTGGTCTTCTGAGGGTCCTGGGTCGTTGTAGCTCAGGTCCAGCTCTCTCAGGTGAAACGAGTTCGATCTCAGAGCTGAAGTCAGATAATCACAGCCTTCTTCTGTCACCATACAGCCAGATAATCTACATAGAGAATGATTAAAAGTGAGATTCCTGGGTGCATTAAATTATTCTACCGATTATATTAAACTGATTAAGCTACTGAGATCTCCCTTCTCCCTTCTTTTGCAGTTTATTTAAAAAATATAAACTCTGAAAATTGCTTTAATTAGGATCTCAAAACATTCTCAAAACATTGGCTAATGTTCTCCAAATAATCTCACAAAATTATTAAAAACGTTCTTGCAGTAATATTAGTAGAACACTTTTCTAAAGTTATATATCATATCACAAATGTTATTCTGAAGTAGTTTTTGTGATGTTTTAAAATGTTACAAAATTAAAAATGTTTAACTAATGTTCTTATAACGTTAATAAATTGAAAGCAACAGCTTTTTGAACATTTTGAATGTTCCTAAAACTTTTAAAATAATGTTTTAAATATTTTTCTTACTTAATGAAAACATACAGAAACATTCTTAAAACCTAAACTTGTTACCTGGGAACTCAATAAAATCTTTGGTTACTGCAAGACTTGCACACACCTCAGTATGTCCAACCTGCAGTTTGGACTTTTCAGACCTTCACAGAGAAGTTTCACTCCTGAATCCAGAAGGTCATTGTTACTGAGGTCCAGCTCCCTCACGGGAGAATCTGAAGATTGTAAAGCTGCAGCCACAATTTCACAACACTGACTAGTGAGATCACAGCCAGCAAAACTAAAAGAGAGGAAAGATGTTCACAGTTTTAGTTTATGTGATGGACAGCTGAAAAGTTTATCAAAATCCTTTTGTGAGTCCAAGAAAACCAGAATTTGACTATATGCTGCTGCTCAACAAAAAGTTTAATTAATCTTAATGGTAGGGAAAGCAATTTCAGAAAGGCTAGCAACAGCAAGCTAGCTTTGAAAGCATAAGATCCCGCCCTCCATTCAGAGCGATCTCTGAAGTCACGCCTCCTCCAATAAACATGAATGCCTACGTAGTTTAATATGCAAGTAGGACAACCTATCATTCAGATAGAATGCAATGATTGGATAAACATTTTATGGCCTTGTGCCTTTCACAAAAGATATTGTCATATTTAGCAATTATATTGTCACTTTACTTAGCAATTATTATCAGGATGTAAAGAGACTTTTTGCCAACATAACAAGAAATGTTTCTGGAAAAAAAAAATCACCTACCCTGTCTTTGACAATTACACTAAACATTAAAACAGGATTTAGGTCACAAATGCATTTATCAACATTTTACAGTAAAAGTTATCTGAACCAGGAAATTAATCTGAACTATAGTCCAGAAACAGTATAACAATTAGACTCTTAAATAGAGAAATACTCACAGAGCTTTTCTGCAGTTAATCACAGCTGGTATCAGTCTCCTTCTACCCTCCTGTGATGTGTTGTATTTCATGAGATCCAGTTCCTCCACATGGTTCTCTGATACCTGAAGCATGTAGGCTACTGCAGAGCAGTGTGAAGCAGAGAGTTTATTCCTTGAGTGTTTCTCCGATTGCAGATACTCCAGAATCTCTCTAGAAAACGTCTGGTCATTCATTTCAAGCAGACATTGGAACAGATTGATGGATCTGCCGGCTGAAATACGGTGTTCATTTTTGATTTTGTCTTTGATGTAGTAAGAAATCATTTCCTGAATCCTCATCGAGCTGTTCTCCGTGTGTGTCAGGAGACCCTGTAAAAGTCTCCGATTGGACTCCAGAGAGATGCCCAACAGAAATCGGAGAAAAAGATCCAGATGTCCATTTTCACTTTGAAGGGCCTTATCTATCACTCCTTTATACAAGTATGGAAGTAAATCGAAGAAGGACAGAGCAGCAGAAGTGTTATTTACAAAACTGTTTAAAACATAGAAGGCAGCGAGAAACTCCTGGAAGCTCAGGTGTATGAAGCTGTAGAGTTTTCTCCGGTGAATCACAGACTCTTCCATAAAGATCTCAGTGCAAATCCCAGAATACACTGAGGCATCAGTGATGTCTATCCCACAATCTCTCAGGTCCTCCTCACAGAACATCACATTGCCCTTCATCAGCTGGTTAAAAGCCAGTTCTGCCAGTTTCACAATTACTTCTCTGTTGGACTGCAGGTGATCTTCTGGATCTCTGTCACCATACTTCTGGTTCTTCGTATTGATCTGAATGAGCAGGAAGTGTATGTAGATTTCACTCAGAGTTTTGGGAATCTCTTCACTGTGATCTAATGTCAGGATGTTCTGAAGCACAATGGATGAGATACAACAGAAGACTGGTATGTGACACATGATATGGAGACTTCTTGCTTGTCTAATGTGTGACAGGATTCTGCTGGCTAGATGATGATCTTCGATTCTCCTCCTAAAATATTCCTCCTTCTGAAGGTCACTGAACCCCAGAATTTCTGTCACGCGGTCAATGTATTTACAGGGGATCTGATTGGCTGCTGCTGGTCTGGAGGTGATCCAGATGAGAGCAGATGGAAGCAACTCTCGATTGATCAAGTTTGACATCAACACGCCGAGTGATGAAGTTTTATGCACATCACAAACTTTCTCTTTGTTGGACAACATCAGTGTTATTCTGTTTTCATCTAGACCATCAAAGATCAGCACAATTTTACACTCTTCATAAATCTTTGAGTCCAGATCTTGAAGTTCAGGATAAAAGTCAAGCAGAAGTTTGTGAAGACTGTACTGGTCATCCTTAATCAAGTTCAGCTCTCGAAATGGAAGCAAAAACATGAAGTCCACATCTTGATTGGCCGTTCCCTCTGCCCAATCCAAAATGAACTTCTGCACGGACACTGTTTTTCCAATTCCAGCGATGCCTTTAGTAAGAACAGTCTTTATCTTTTCATTTCTCTTCTCCTCACATCCTGTTTCAGAAAAGGATTTAAAGATGTCATTGCAGAAGATTGGGGTGTTTTGATGCGTCTTATAACTTTTCTCCATCTGCAAAACCTCATGTTCTTCATTCACTCCTTCACTCTCTCCTTCTACGATGTGCAATTGTGTGTAAATCCTGTTCAGCAGAGTTTGATTCTCCTGTAGTTTGAGTCCCTCAAATAAGCTTTCACACTTGTCCTTCAAGCAGGTTTTGTGTTGGTCTTTGACTCTCTGCAGGACATCATCCACTGGTTGGTAAGAACCCTGCTGCAGGTCTCCAGTTTCCTCCAGCAGAGCTGGTTCTATACAGCTCTGAGCAGCACCAGCTGAACTGAGGTCTGAGGTCTCTTTTCCATCACTGAATTCAGGGTGCTGAAACATGGAGTGGGCACTCTTCACAGACACACAGCTTGGTTCTGGAGATGTTGCTGTTATCTGCTTCCTAGAACATAGTTAATATATAACATTTATATTTATCCTTTATCCTCCATTTTGTACATATTTATTCTTCAACTCTACAGTACCTGGGGTCAGAGGTCTTCTTTCCATCACTAAATTCAGGGTGCTGAAACATGGAGTGAGAACTCTTCACAGAAACACAGCTGGGTTGTGGAGATTCCTCTCTCTCATTCTGGTCTTCCATGGCTTTTTAGAGGGTGGTAGGGTTTCCGTATAAAGATACAGATATACAGCTCCCCTACAAAAATGCGTATATGAGGAAACAACATCTGATACATTCTCCAAGAATCTTTAAGTATTTACAAATAAATACTGAGAATTTAAATAATTGGGTTAAAGTGTATTTTAGGTATATAGAAAATGTGGTTATGATTTTGAACTGCTAAATTTTAAACATTTTTCTTTCTATATCAGCCCTGCTAATGTAAAACACAACACTGGCTTTCTGGACTCATATATGACTTCTCTATTAAAGTTTTTACTCATTATATTTGCATATGCTCAGAATATTGCAAGGATAAAACGGATTAAAAACTCATAATCTAAAACACTTTTTTCTTATAATATTTCCAAACCCAAAGATCTTGGCAGGAGATTAAAATCAAATGCAAAAACAGTTCAAAGTGGTGAGTTTCTTGGACAAACCTCAGCTTCTTTCAGCAGACTGTAGTGCACAATTTTAATCCCAGACGTGACTGTGTGCGGGATAAGAAAGATGCTTTATCTCTAATGATCATTTTGCATGTCAATATATCTGAAATCACTGCATTGCCGCTGGTTACATGTAACTTTAATGGGTCGCCTTTAGTCACAACGTTTCGTACAATATTGTAACGTTTAATCTAATAGCAATTACATTATGTAATTTGCTTATAAAAGTCCACAGGTCCATAAATAAACATTTATCTGAAAGGATAATCCCACAATTGTCTTGCATATTCTGTTTCAGGCGCCTGAGGATATGTTACCATGACGATGAAAACCGCTTTTAACCAGTCTTAAACGAAAAGAAACTAAACTAAACTAAACCCAAGATACCATCATATATATCAGATATAATAATATTTAATATTAATTATTATATAATATAAATATTATATTAATAATATAATATTAACATTGCTTAAAGGGTTTTTGACTACGCCAAACATGCACCTGTTTGTTTACATAACACGCGACAGGAAGCGCTCGTTTTTTCTTATTCTTGTTTTCTTTTTAGTCAGAAACGCGTGCATTACGTGCACAAATGCAAGTTTACAAAGTTCACAGTAAAACCATCACCAAAGATTAAAGAAAATAACATTTATCGACGGCACCAAACAAATTAATTACGCGACTTGGTCAGGTTACAGGTAAACACCTGCTTCAGTTTGAATTATTCACTTATTTAGTTTCAAACGACTAAATCACCTAATAACGACAAAATAAACTTACCACTAAAAATCTACTGTTGATTCTTACGTTTACAAGCCTGTGGTTTGTCGTTCAATACACCCGTTTGTTGGTGATTGACAGCTTTATATAAAGTCACGTGACACGTGCTGCGGTCAAAGGTTCAAGCAAATCCGCGTGTTATCTGTGAAACTAGCGGAACATGTTACTGCAACTTACAGATCACATATGAATGCATTAAATCCTAATGCAACATGGCCCGAAACACTTACATACATTATTTGTAGTGGTTTTAATGTGAGTTATTGTTAGAAGGATTTTTACATGACAAGAAACCAAGCCAAACATTTCTTTAATACCTTTACTACAAAGCAGGTCTGGTTAAGGCACATTTAGTACATGACATGATTAACTGATAACCGCAAAAACTTACAAAAGATATAAAACAGCTTTAAAAAAAGGTACAGTTTACATATGGCAGTGATGCAGTACATGATGTTTATGGATTCGTGTAAACAATATAAGCAAATGAAACTGAAAGATTAACAGATACGCCACCAAACAGAAAAAAAACACACTGACATTTTGGCACGAGAACAGTCCTACTTCTATGAACTCTTAATACTTGCATACATTTATATTTAATTAATCACTTGTGATCAGTGTTAGTTTGGGTCTGGTGACCAGAGGTCACATTTGATTTAATGTAGGTGAGTTAGTGTTAGTTAACTTTAATCTGTTAAATCCATCCAGGTTATAATATATCAGTAAAGAGTTGATATCTACAACCACAGAAGCAGTGACACAACCAGCACAGTTCCTGTTTATGCATCTCTCAGCAGCGGTTTAAAACAGTCCCAGCCAGGCCTGTTTTTCCAGCTGCTCTCGGGAAGCAGCAACACCTTCAGTATGTCTGGCAGCGGCAGGGCCTTCACTTTCTCCTCAATGGGCCACGGCTGCAGACAGCGGTGGATCAGTCTCCTACAAAGGCACCACAATGGCAACGGCCTGCTCTGCTGGTCCTTAAGTTTGCTGTAGAGCTCCAACAGTGGCTGGTGGGTGGCAGCTTGTTCCATCACAGGAAGTTCTGATTGGGGGAAGAGAGGAGGAAGGACCGGACAGCAGATCTTGGCCAGATCCAAAAGCACCTCAGCTTTAGCTAGAAGATCAGCCACCTCTGCGGCATCTAAAGGTTCACGCAGAGCCTCCGCAAGACGCGTGAATATCAGTCGTTGACCCGTCCAGCAGGTGGAGCTGTGGTGACAGCAGAAGAATGAAGCTCCGTGCTGGAGCAGAAGAACAGCCAGGGGAAAAATCAGGTCAAAGTTCTCCAGGCTGTTGTAGGTTAACGAGGGTTCCCACACCTCGCCGTTGGCAGCTTTCAAACAGCAGCTGGCATCAGCACCACGGCCAATCAGAAGGTGCGTCACACGGGTACAGAAGTGGCCAATCTCCTTCGCATCCTCTGGACTGCTATCCAGAGCCTTCTTTACCATGTAGGTCAGCGAGGTCATGGAAGTCTCGCCATCATATGTTGTGGCTTTCACATCTGCACCTACACAAGATGATATCAACACTGTAAAAACATAAAAGAGAATTCACAAGACAGACATCTGACACTGTTCAGTTAGGAACCTCTTTCTACAAGCAGCTGTATATTGTCTGTGTTGTTGACTGTAAGTCCATCACTAACGGCCAGAGCATGAAGAAGTGCAGTTTTTCCTGCCAATGACAAACCAGAAGAGAAAACAGAATTATAATATTATTCTATTATATATTATTAATAATATAGAATATTATAGAAAATTGTATACACTACCAGTCAAAAGATTAGACACATTTGACTGAATTGGTTTCTTATGAGCTTGAAAACCTTATCTAAGAGTTTGTTTAATGGCTTGCATTTAGTTTTGTAGACAACTACAAGAAAGTACTAACTTCTATACAAAGCAAAGTGTTGATACTTTAATTTGTGCTACTTTATAGATGATTATGATAATTGTTCTCAATGTTCTGAGAATGTTCAACAAATGTAAAGTACTAATCTTGCAATAAAAATGACAGAGTCAAACACTTGACTTGCAGTGTAAAATTGTGTATGTTTTGTGTGTTTTATGTTTGTGTGTATAACTAGTCCCAAGATCTCCATAAATGCAAAAATACACTATTTTGTTTCTAATTAAATAATACTTTTGTTTCATTCCATTCCTGTCTTTTGCGTTTACGTCAGCTCCTAAATCCAGTAGCACACGTAAGCATGGCAGTCTGTCTGCCTCCTCACTGGCCAAATCAAGGGGACTGCTTTCATGAATCTGTTACATACAGAATTAACACCATTATGCATTTACAAAAGTACCACCAGCATCATTACAAGCTACTCATTAGATGTGGTTCTCACCCTGTCCCTCCTTTCAATTTCAGCCCCGTGACCCAGCAACATCTGAACCATTTCTGGTTTGTTTTTCAGCACCGCAATGTGCAGAGGGTTGCAGTACGACACAGGGTCTGAAACAAGCAGAAAAGGTCTGATGATGTTACAATATTTTGAGGTTTATGAGTACAGTAAATAAAATTAGGGTCTCGAATGTTGAGCATCCACGCACCCTCAAAGTTAAGGTCAGCCCCGTAACGCAACAGCACTTGTCCTGCACTGACCAATCCGAATTCAACCACCTTTAACAGACAAAAACTGATTCCCGCTGTGAAAACTGGAGACTGGGACTCATTATCCAGAACTTCCACAAGTTCTCTGCAGACATTTTCTTCATCTTGCCTGTAAAATGAAGCACATCGACAAATAACAGTGTTGAAAACCATATACAACAGACATCATACATGTATATACACAAAAAAAATTTCTTTCATTATTTATTTATTCTATAATTACACTGTAATTCTAAAACTATAAATAAAAATGCAAATGATTATAAAATTACATATAATTTTTATACATATCTGTTTACATGTCTCATCTAAATCTGTGTATGTTTCTAACGTATATTATTTGTATTGTATTTTATATTTTGTATCGTATTTTATATTATTATTTTTTATTTTTTATTATTTTTATATTTTTTATTTTGCTCTTTTTCCCTTTTTATACTATTATTTATGACTGAGCGTCTGGATGCACATTTCACTACTTGTTGTATTCTGTATAACTAGTATGTGACAAATAAATCTCTTGAATCTTGAATATATGTACTTATGGAGAATGCTAATATTTGTTGTACAGATGTGAAGTGGCTATTCTATCCTAATCTAAAAGAAACTTTTTAAAAGTAAAATATATATCACACTTTCAGTGCTATAATATTTAACTGATGTACAGCCCACCAGGTTTGCGTACACCACCAAAGTTTTGAACATGATTCATCCAGGCAGACTGTTTCCAAACCGCCAGAAACATTGACTGTGTTTGCAGTCTTTAAGTGAGAAGCGAACCTGAGCTCGCTTTGTTCCCCATCCTCTGTGCTCAGCACACTCATCACAGCGTCCACCAGTGGCTGGTATGCATACACGCTCCTCCTGTTTCCTCCCCGTTGAGCCACCATCTCTTCATGCTTTTAAACGGTACAGATTCATGCATGACACAGAAAAATAATGCTATTAAACTATTCTATAGCACTTCCAAAACTTAGGAGATCGTCAGAACATCAAAACTAAAATTAAGAAGCAACAGTCGAACTTTTTTTGGGCTTTAAAATAATGCACATTCATACAGAAAAGACACCCAGTTTATCAGAGGTAACACACCTCCGATATCTTGCATATACTGCTTTTTATCTTACCAACTGCAGAACCATACGTACATCCTCCAACATGTTTCCAACAGAGTGAATATAGCAATACTGGGACAATAGTTTTTGATTTTCAAAATAAAAGTCTTTTATTTTATAAGACTTAAGTCTTATAAAGTCTTATATTTACCAATTAAGATCTTGATATTTACTTTAACAGGAAAACGTGGTAGAACAAGCGTTTAACTAAACCTTGTGAAAGTTAGCAACTTCCCCATCTTAAAAATCTCTATCAATGTAGTAAATGCTCTTAAAAAATTACAGTGCGCAAATAACTGAATGAGAATGATATTCAGGTAGTGTGATTATATTTATTGAGCTTGAACCAGGCATAAATACAGTAGTGTAATTGTGCAAGCAAATACAACTTCAGTGACACATTTCCTATGGCTTCAGACACACTCATTCATACACACRAACTCCAATTTATGTTGACATTTTAACTGCAAAACAATGAAGTCCACACAAGTATCACATCCCACACCAGCAAAAAATAGCAACGTCAGTCCTGATACAAAGATAATTGAACGCATGGTTCTTGTCAACTGTCAACAAAACTTAATTTAAACATTACAACAGTCATCTTTACATTTACAGTGTAGATTTGGAATTTCATTGCACATGTTTTGTTTAAATCAGCCTGCGTGAAAGATGCTGTTGCCAAGGTAGCGAAAGCTCAGAGTTGCTATGGTTACTTCTGCTCCCGTCTCCAGATGATCACCATTCCAGTGGCATCAGAGGAGGCCAGCAGGCTTTCGTCGCAGTTAAAGCTGACGTCCAGCACGGGCCCGCTGTGGCCCTGCAGCTTGTTTACGATGGCCTTAGCGTTGCGCTCCACATCAAAGAAGTAGACACATGCATCCTCACTGCCAGTAACTTCATAAAGGAAAGAGTTGCAAGGATTTACTTTGGCTTTGTTCCAAACCCAGTAAGCTGCTTACTGCCTACATACCGCAGGCAGCTACCTTTTAAGGCAGCATTTTAAATGAAATGGAAACTCATAAGTGTGTGATTTGGAACACTCTATATTAAGCACCATGTGAAATGCACAGATGCTACGAAAATGCTAAGATATTCTTTCATTATATCATCAGTTAACGCTAGTGTTTGTAAATGTTACCAGAGCAACAGGAAATGTTGCTTTCATTTATTAGATTAGTCTTACCAACACAGGCTCCCTGTCTGAAGGACATGAGAGGACAGAAGATGCTGTGTAGCAGCTGGGATTCATGTTGGATGGGGAAACACCTCTTCAGTTGTAGAGTCCCCTCATTATCCACAACCCTGTCAAAACCAATTCCACATGTCAAAAATACCTACCAATGTAAAAAGAAAGTAACTACCCACACAGATACAAGGTCCCTTGATCAAGGGCACCTCAGTTGTTTCCTGCCGGCATTGGGAATCAAACCGGCAACCTTCTTGTTACAACTTTGACTCTCTAACCAGTAGGCCACAACTTCCATCTTTGATATACTATCCATGCTTTTGTCCTGTAAATGCATTGGTCAGTAAAAGATGCGTTCTGACCTGTAGAGCAGTAGTTTGTTTACACATGCATTGATAAGTAGCGAGGGGTCCCGCGCCTCCCGACTGATCCATGAGCGCGCTGAGATACCGGAGATAGAACTGCCTTCATTAACCACCAGCCTCTTAGCTTTGGTCAGTTTTCCTACAGAAGAAAAACTTAACCATAAGTTAACTATAACCTAATACTTAACTATACCAATTTATCTGTTATACAAAAAACTCCTCAGTTCCATTTAACAGATTTTGAAAACCACAGAATTCCAAGAATTTTGCAAATGCATTTTTAAATGCAACGAAATCAGCAGATTTCATGTGGGCCAATAGGCAAGTATCTCCATACCTGTGGCCATGTCAAAGAGGAAAGAAAAAATGCTTCCCCTGTCATCACCAGCCCACAGGATTCTCCCCGGAGCGTCAAAGGAGAGCGAGAGCACTCGACCAGTGAGCTTACTGGAGCCTCCTTTGACCTTCTTTCCTGTGGAGATGTTGACCACGTGTAGGAGGTGTTTACTGTTACCAACCTGTGAGCAGATAACACAGGACACATCTGATACACTGTAACAACTGCACAAAATACTACACAGCAAATTATCATCATGCAATAGACTTTAATTTTTTGTGAATGATGAATGCCTAAAATGAACTACTTCAAAGCCCAGAGATATATAAAGAAATGAGTCACTATGTATATGTTTTATGTGAACCACACTCAGATCTATACAATAAACTCAGATGTGTTGTTTCTAAGCAGCAACATTTTTTGCCAAATGACAATCAGTCTTACAGGTCTGATTTCAGATCAGTAATGTAACCCCCCAGTGCACAATAAGGAACCTGCATTTGGCTGTTTATGGGTGTTAATTTCACACCCTGATTGACTGAAAGACAGTCAATGGTGTTTGTTAGGGCGGTCTGTAGTGTTTTACCACAGTCAGGTTGTTATTCATGGGCTGAAAGGTACAGCACAGAAGTTCACTTCCTTCTGGGTCGACCACCTCTCGGATACAACGTCCGTCTTCCGTGTTCCAGATCCGCAGAGTGCCGTCTTTTGAGGTGGACACTATGATGTCATTGCTAAGCGACCAAGCAAAGTCAGTCACGGGTCCGGCGTGCCCCTTCAGTATCACCCTTACAGATGGTGGGGGAGGAGACAGAGTCATGATTGACAAGGTCCCGTCCAATGAGCAGCAGGCAAGGAGGTGCTTATCATCATTTGCAAACTGCAATCGTGGAACTGAGAAGATAAAACGGGGTACAAATAAAAAGGTAAAACAACAGACCAGACCCAGGAAAATGCTTAATAAAACTGTGTAAAAGAAACTTTGTTATGCATGTTAAGGCCAAGAGAGATATATGCATATAAATAGTAATATGACCTTTTTATAGTACATCTTATGTACGTGTATGGAAATGAATTTGTGTCATAAACAACACCCCCTCACCGGCTGAGTCGACATGCTGGTCAAAGATGTGATGCATGCCGGCAAAGGCGTAGTTTTCACTGAGGGTGGTGTCACCTGCCATGGCACGACTGGCTTCTGCCACTGAGGTGGGCACCAGGCTACCTGGGGGTCTGGCACATAAGATATTAACAAAATGTATATATTATTAATATATTATTGACTACTAAAATCACTATTTTATTGTTCATACTGAGTGAGTTTGAGAGTTTGAACCCTAACCCTAAGTTTTTACCTTTGGTGCATAACTAATTCTAGTAAGAAAACTACCCAGTAAGAAAACTACCCAGCGCAACTTAGCAACCACACAGAACACCCTAGCAACATAGTAGCAACCACTCAACCACAGTTTAGCAATTTCATAGCAATCACCCACCCTAGCAACACTTTAGCATTTGTTTAGCACCAATACAAATATAAAAATGTAATTTTGTACATGCTGATAGGACCACAGCAGAAAGAGCAGAAAGTTATGTAATACATATACAATGGCATATGTTATACATGACAATATGCTGATGTACTTTTAAACTGTACACACAGTGTGGGGACCTTAGGAAAACAGTAAGAACGTTCAGGGGCAGTTTAGGGGTTTACCTTTCATCATACACCGCTCTGTTCATCTGGGCTTGTAGCTGGTAAGAACCTCGGCTTACTGACCTTCGGTGACCTCTGGCACCCTGAGCCCTTGGATCCTCCTCGAAGTCCTTAAAGAAAGAGAAGAAAGATAATCGAGAGCAAAAGTCTGGAGAGTGGAGGGTGGGCAGAAATGCATGAGATGAGTTTTCAGCACTACAACAATGAGAATAAAGGCTTTCATGCACACAGTCTACATGTACTGCAGCTCTCACACAACACATTGTCCTGGATCTGAACTTCCGTTTATATAAAGGAATATACAGACGTTCTATCTTGCCATCTGACTGTTTTTATTTTGCAGGGCTTATTTCAGCCCAGAATTCCTAATTTGTGCTTCCCGATCCCTCTTTCCTGTTTCTGAGCGGACCTAACCTCCATGCGATCCAGTGTGGTGCGGGAACTGCGCACACTGCTGGCTCTGAAGCTGCTCTGTTCTGACAGAGGCCCGTAACGCAGGGCGAGCAACTGACTGCGCAGACGCAGATACTGCCTGCGCAGCACCGGCTCAAAGCCACACTTGGCATTCTCCCGGAGCAGCTGACTGCGCCGGCGGATGTACTGCGTGCGGAACTGAGGGAACGTAGGTGTGCGGTAAGCATTGTACCTGAAGGAAGAGAAAGACAGACAGAGAAAGAAACGTTAAAAATACAACATGGCGGTTGTACATCTGTGAAACATATTGCTTACATCATGACCTGTTTATCGCTTTAACATGTCAGACAAGTTTCAATGTCACAATACTTTTAGTCTTCATTTTAAAACGTTTATCTATTGCTTAATCATTGAAGACGTTTTTGTTTGCGGTATGTAACATTATTTTGGATTAATTTCTTGAACATATCAGTTCATGTCCAGCTGACATCCAGTACAATACCTTGCGTCTACTGCCAACACCTGCTGCCATACAGCAGCCATGAGATCCAAAACACAGAGACGCAGGAAACACAAGGTCTGTAAAACACAAACATAATACTATAGACATTAAACTGATTCAGATATTTTACGCAGACACCGCATTCATGTCAAATATACCTTTATAAAGTGATACATATTTCCTCCCAACAGTTTATTTAAAACCCAATACTTTGACACATTAGCTACAGCCAGCAAAGCTAACACCATTAGCCACCAAATTATAAACCAAATAAATCGTGTCAATCACGCAAAGGCTACAATTTAAAATATAAATCTTATTATGATTTATTTCTTAGTAAAACGGACTTGCACAATATTAGTATTAATGCATAATGTTGTATTTGTATAAAACACTCACCGTCCGACGTTCACCGATTCATTCTATCTGACAGGACTGACGTGATCACGTGACCGACGCGCCCAGCGAGCAGCTGATCTGTACGTCATCGACGTCACTGCAGCGCGTGTAATGAGGACTATCATGTGATTTGTATGTTGCTTATAATGCACACGTAACGCTGTCTCCTAGCAACATCTATGAGCACGTTAAATAGTGTATGTTTTTATTTGCATGCAGCTTTAAAGATGTAGTCTTCATGTTCAACAGCACGACTGGTTTCCTAATATAAAGTCCAGACTCCATGTATCCAAATTCATATTTATTCATTTTCAAACATAAATAATTAAAAAATTAATACAGTTTATATTTATGACTGTTCAGGGTATTGACTACACATCTTATGAATCAGAATTAATATTTACAGGCCAGTTCACTGAATCTGAATTAATATTTTATTTTAACAGCTGCCATGTTGGTATATGTGAAAACATTTGGCTTTGTATCTGTATTAATTAAATTCTCAGTTTCATTAGCTAAACACAATATTATGTTTATTGTCGATAACCTGGTGATCTGTTGACCAATGATTTTAAACTAAACTGTCCAACCATTGAGCTCTGCGGAGAAATATGGAATGGAAGCAAACCATCTATCTTGTTCAGCAAAATAACAGGATTAACTGTACAAAAGCTACATATGCAACAGGATTTGACCTGAGCTCAGCAGAGACCTGGTGCTGAGGTACAGCTGACATGGCTCATTGCTTTTTCCTGTAGCTCTTTCCCGAAGGGGAAACATGTAGCCATTCAGTGGCCGGGGCCATAAATAAGGGCCCTGCTTACAGCCCAGCACTATATTTTCGAAAAGAACACGAGAGCTTTGGAGCGCAGCCAAAATGCCTGGAACAAAAGGTAAATATTCAACAAAGGGTTTAAACTGTATAAACGAATCATTTTCCTATTTAATTAGGAATGCGAATAATAATACAAAACTGTCCTCATAATTCTGTCTTTCATTTTGACAATTTTGACAATTCCGTTTATATAATTAAATGACATTGAAGTAAATTAAACCAAAATGTAATGTCCTGTTTTATAATTTAATAGGTAATAAGACGGACAAGAAATCCTCCACCAAGGTAAAAAGCTACATAAACATCATAAACATCTATTTTAGAATATTGTCCAGAAGGTGTGCCTAGCTAACAACTGTTGGCTTTAAGAACATTTCCCTAATGTTTTCATTAGGTAACAGAAATGTTACAAACGTTATTTTGAAAGTTCTAGGAACATCCATTGTATTAATGTTATTGCTTGAGAATTTTTAGAGAATGTTAGCCGACATTCTGAGAATTTTCCTTGTTAGCTGGGTGATCACAATCAATTCAGTCTTCAAAATGTGCGAGACAGCAGCTTATATAAACTTCACCGAAATCCATTAAAACTTTATTTTAAACTTGAATGTTTTCCCCCTGTAGCAACCTCAGAGTCCTAAGGAGCACCCGAAGAAAGGTGATCAGAAAGGAGATGACACCAAAAAGCAAGGAAGCGAATGTATGGACAAAGGTAAGAGTTAAATGTAAAATGCTTGTGACTTATGAAAGTTATGAAAAATGTTTAACTGATAAATGAAACGTGGGTGGGTTGCAACCCAAAACCCCACAGGGTAAAAACAATGCTAAATGAAAATAATAAAATTTTGATGTTCTCCTATTTCCACATAATATTATTATAGATTGTCATTATTCTCTGTGTGGAAGAGATGGAGAGAAAAGGAAAATGTCTTGGTGTCAATGAGAGAGAAAATTGCTCTCTCACTTCTATCTGACACTGGGGGGTAATTTATTTTTTATTACACTTGCTGTATGTTTCCAGTAAGGGTATCTATTTTGTTGTCTCCCCCTCTCAGGACAGCAGAAGGGAGAGAAGCAATAATTTTAAGGCCTTTGTGAAGCTGGCTCTGGAAACTCTCCTGGGCACTTGTCGACGGAAGCATGGAGGTCCCTCGGGCAAGCAAAGCTGAGGTCTGCTCCTCCCACTTAGCCAATCAACAGCATCCATCTGAGCCTCCATAGTAACCGTCTGCCACTTCTGTACCTCCTCCCATGGGTCTCAGATTTAAATACCACAGCTGATTTGCTCATTGAAATTTAGGCCAGTATCCTAACACTCAAGAGACTCTGTGACCCGCCCTCATCTTCTTATGTTCAACTCCGCCCGTGTCATAATTCTTAACTGTACTGTACATAAATAAGTTATTAATAAACATAGTTTCATACACTTGCCATAATTTGGAATTTAGATGTTTGTTTTTGTAGGACAGGACTTAAAGAATGATTTTCTATATGACAAGTGGTTAAAATACTTGAAAATCATTTTAGAGGGACAGCAAATAATTACATTTTGATGAATATGCATCAAGTAGGTTTTCTTAGGAACAAAGTGCACCAATTAATCATTCTCGATAAGACCAGGAACATGTGAATGAAACGTATATTGGGTCAATATTCATTTAATGTTGTTTTAAAAAATATATCCTAAAACTTAAATTTAGTCACACTATCCAACTTCCACATCATTCTATAATAAGAACAGATATTGTCTAGGGAGAACAGCTACAGCGGACTCATCCTAACAGTTGCCTTCAAAAGCAAACCTATTTTTGTTCCCCATCTGAACTGATGTCTGGGCATTCAACCAAATCAAAGGCAAACCAAAATAGGTTTAAAATAGACGATGTTCAGACAGCACAGAGGAATAAAAGCATGCATGTAATTGGACTGCTATACTATGCATTTTTGACAATGAGCATGTGTCTTAAATCTGAGTACATGTACAAGTAAATACATCATTGGAGATAACATATAATTAGACAGGGGGTCAGGCCCATGTGTATGCTGTAAAAACACTGAACTGTTTTAACATACTGTGCTGCAGTTTAAAAAAAAACTCCAGTTGGATGTCAGAAAAAAGGATGTCATAGTTTCTTTTGACTTAACCACATCAGACAAGATTAGTGAGAGAGAGAGAGAGAGAGAGAGAGAGAAAGAGAGAGAGAGAGAGTGATCACATATGCAGGGCCATAAAACTGTCAGTTCGATGTGGGCATTTCTCATCTGATGCATTTCAAAAATACCCTATTCATATTTAACAAGCAATGAATATTTACAAGCGCCAGCAAAGACTCAATATGTGGCCACGTGACCAAAAATGGCACGTGATTGTAAATGGACCAGACATCCAATACTGGTTTGAATGGCAGAAGGGGTTGTTGGTGTTTATAATCGGAATCAAGCTCAAAGATTTTAGCTGGACACAAAGATTTGACTGAGAAACGAAAAGGAAATGGAAGGGAAAACATGGTAACACGGTGGTACTTTTTGTACTTTGTCTTCGCGAATTCACAATTACAGGGGTTCACGCCCACAAAACTGTTCTCTCTCTCTCTCTCTCTCTCTCTCTCTGTCTCTCAACGCTTCAGCCATTGGAAGAGATCTGTGAACAGAGACCCAGACGCATGCGGGCGTGCATGCATGCATTGCATTGCATTGCCTAATTCATTTCATTAAAGAGATGGACGTCCACCAGCCCATCGGATGGATGACAGGAAATGCTGATTTGTGCATTATAGCTGTTGATGTGTTCTGTCTGGATAACTGGCATCTGTTTTCATGCCCGACGTCTTTCTGAAGCGCTTCAGGTAAATTGATCGTGTGCTACAAGTGAGCAGTGCGCGCTACTTTCTTCAATGACTGTCGCTTTGATCAACAGAATTGTGATTGAATCGTGTGATACAATGTTACAAGTTTCACAGTCTTGCGATGTGAATGTATTCATGTTATTTTTTGTTGTGTTATGATAACGGGGTGAATCTCACGGAGAACACGTCCGGGTCATATCACCCTAAAAGATGCGTTTTGCATAAAGAAAATGAAGCTAGTTTTCATTGTGACATTTCGCTCACGATTCAATGTAATTTGTCCGGGTGTTTTACTTTAGTTTGTTTGTAATTTTGATTATCCTTACTGGTGGTTTTCATTGCATTGCAAAAAGACACAATTAATTTATATTAAATCGACGTAAAGGCAGTACAGCGAATACTACTATGACGTATAAATGCTTACAATTGCAAACAATTTAAAAATCAGTCATTATACATCATTATATATTTAAAATTCGGTAGCCTAATGAGAATTCTCCATTGCTTAGTCTTCTTAATGCAAAATGTACAATGTGTGTAGAATACATTTTTATAAATGTATATAATTAAGTTAAATTCCTTTTAAAGCTTAACATGGTTTCGTGACGCGCTCCTGACACACTGTTGATCCATCTGTAGTGTTTCGTGGAAACGCCGTGAGGTTATTTATGTGCATGTCCATGTTTTTCATTTAAGTTCAGTTCGTCTTGGCTGCATTTCATTGATCTTAATGAAGCCTAATGGGAACTTGGCGTATAGGCAAATTGCCCTCTTGAGGCTTTCTAGGTATATATATGTATACGTGTGTGTATATGTGTGTGTATGTGTATATATGTATATGTGGTATATATATGTATATCTATATGATTGGTGTATATGTATATACCACTATATATATGTGTGTGTGTGCGTATGATTACTAAACTGTGTGTATTTCTTCATTTAACAGCATCTTAGAGAGAGTTTCAGCGTACAACCTGCGCCACAAAACAAGACCTGGAAGAACTTCCCAATGAAGACATCAGTGATGGATCTGAAGGTGGAACACATGGACATCGATTACGAGCAGCCTCCTCCGCTCCAAGTGTTTGCTCACACCTCGACCCTCCACGGCATCTCTCACATTTTCTCCTATGAGAAGATAACGGCCAAGTGCTGCCTGTGGGTAGTTTTCTTCCTGAGTTCTTTGACTTTCCTGCTGTACGTCTGCATCGACCGGGTTCAGTTCTACCTGGAATACCCTCACGTCACCAAGCTGGACGAGATCACGACTGCCATGATGGTCTTTCCCGCCGTAACGATTTGCAATCTCAACTCCATCCGCTTCAGCAAAATCACGCGGAACGACCTCTACCACGCAGGAGAGCTGCTGGCGCTGCTGAACTCCAGGTGGGTGAACGCGGTTCCTGCGTGACAGGAGCTGCAGTTAAGTTATAATGATGAGAGTGAGTCATTGTGGTACGGCATGAGTCACTCGGTCGGCTGGATCCTCTCGACCTCAGTTTTCCCGCGTCAGCACAAGCACACGGGAGCTTGAATTATTGCTTTTATTGAAAAGTGATAATTGACACTCTTGGGAGTGCCTGAAGTTGTGATTGTATCGTCTACAGGTTTCTCGACTATTGTTTCTTTTTATGTGGAAAAGAGACCAGTAGATGGGAAAGAGGGAGGTGGGATGTGTCAGTTTTGTGCAGCAGAGTTAATGCTTTCATATTAAGATCTTTAAATGAAAAGCGATTTTGGCTCGGATGGAAGTATCAGCTTCTACTTGGCAACACAGGAAGTCGTGATTTAGTTACTGCAGTGTAACACCCAGAGGTTGTGATGTGATGTGGGTTTGAATTGGACCTCAGTCATGCCTGCTGTTGCATTCCAAGTATCTCTCTCTCTCTCTCTCTCTCTCTCTCTCTCTCTGTCAGATGCTCAGTGTGTCACATCTCAGCATGTTGACAGGAATTAACCTTGACCATTTATCTTTTTAGCAATATGTTAAATGTTGTATCATGTGATAAATGCATAAATAATGACGTTATGTCATTTTGATTCACAACAGTTATCATTGTAATCAAATGTACTGTACTAGCGATTTATTTTCAACAAATGCAATGCATTTTACATCCTTTATTTCTATAGCAACTGTTAAAACATTAACAAAATTGTTTTTAAAACATAAGATTGAAACTGATTTAGATAAATAATAAATAAATAATTTGGACGTTAATAAACTTTATTATATTACAAGAATTAATTAAACAGAATCAGCAAACCCTACTGAAAAGAACAAAAAGCTTAAGCTAAAAGTGATTTGCCAGGTTTGGCTGGTCTCTCAACTGACCAGTGGCCATAACCCTTCTAAAACCACCAGACCAGCCTGACCGGAAACCAACTTTGGCTTGTTTAAGCTGTTTTATTTAGCAGGAAAACTCTTATTGCAAGGCAGACGCAAAAAAAATTAATCACATAGCAAAATTAAACATGAGGGATTTATTTAAAAGCACTAAGTGTGTCAATTCTCAAGTGTCTCTCTCACTATCTCTCTGTCTCCATCTCTCTCTCTCTCTGTGTAGACATGAGATACGGGACGCTCACCTGGTTGAAGAAAGCGTGATGGAAGTTCTTAAAGGCAAAGCTGACTTTCGTCAGTTCAAGGCGCGGCCCTTCAACATGATGGAGTTTTATAACAGAACAGGACATGACATGAAAGACATGCTGCTTTCCTGCCAGTTCAGAGGCTCTCCGTGCCAGCCTGAAGACTTCAGTGTGGTGAGACTCTCCAGAGACACTGGAGCATTTCTTTATTACGGAGCTCTCCAAGGTGCTGAAAGAGCCAGAGGCATCTTTAATGTTGTGCTTTAGGTTTCTGCCAAGTCTAAGGCTGTAATATTTGACAGTCATGTTTCATACACCACAAAGCACAAAAAGTACATTTATGCATTTGGCAGATATACATTTTTCCCAGCACTTACAGTGCATTCAAATCATACATTGAATATACAGTATATGATATGTAAGCGGCATACATAAGTATTGGGACTGTGTAGTCAAAAACTCTT
>JAZGTK010004256.1:0-25033 GCA_036877625.1 Ambastaia sidthimunki | reverse complement strand
TGAGAAACTCACAGAACAGACAGGCCAGGATGCAGTGAACACAGCAGTCTGAGTGACACAGCAGAAAAAACACACAAACATTTAATAAACACAACTTTTCATCTTTGAGGTGAAGTGTGTAATTTCTACTTGACGTACTTTCACTTATTACAGCTTAATTTCAAAACCACTGGTAGCTACATTTTCCTGAAATCTTTAAACATTGTTGCTCTGAGGTGGTCAAAAAAAACCATGTTTTTCTTTTTGAGCCTTCTGACCAGCCCAGCATCACTACATTGGCTCAACCAATCGTGTAAGTTTGGGTCATGGCTACTTGTTTGTTTGTCCAATAGCAAGCAGAGGTGTTCTAGAAACATTTGCGAAAACAGTTATCTTGCAATTCGTTTCTCTAGTGCCACAGAAATTACATGCTTCACATTTAACATCTAACAAACAAGCACAAATCAGCCAAAAAGACCTAAACATGCCAGCCATGAAAAAATATTCTACTACATTACAAAACACACACATGAAACGTTGGAATTATAGCAAAACGTATTTCTGTTTGTGTTACAGGTGCAACTATATTGGCTGACAAGAGGGAGCTGATTTCACGTCTACATGTGAAAACTGTGTGTGTGGGAGGACGAGACTTTATGCAGCAGCGAGAGGAAAGAAAAATCAGAAACTCAAAAGGAACGAATTCCACTTTTGAGTTGATTAGTAGCTTTGTGAATAATGGGGTTATTATCATGCGAAAGCACAGGGTTGGTCACGTAAAGCTGATTAACGGCGTCCAAAATTTGCGCCTGCAAATTGGCGCGTTAATGTCGTCGCTTCTCTCATCTCTGATTAACATTTAACCTCCATCTCGCAGGGCCGACATGCGCGATGCCAAATTACTGTCATTTAAAATGACATGGATACAGTGTTGTGCTGGAGTACAGAATATCTGTTGAGGCATCTCCTAAAAATAATGTAACCAAACAAAATGAAGTTTGTGCATATATAGTTTTTAATCGTAGAAAACAGACCAAATTTGTGGTAGTAATGGACGTGATATCTGAATCGAGGTGTTCGCAAATTATAAATACAATGATTTAACTCCGCTTTACTAAACACGAAATCAGATTGCAGCGTACGAGTATTTATAGGATGTACAAAGTTATTGTAAAATTAAGAAAAAAAAATGTAACGTTAACAAGCGAAGTGTTTGTGACAAGAGAACATATCTAAATTAAGAATAAATTAAGAAGACATCTTCAGTGAGCAGCTCACACACGGCGTTCCCACACAAACAACTGCACAGAAAATAACCGTGAACCCCTACCAGCCCGGACACGCCGTTCGAACCTCTAATCAGCTGTCCAACCCAAACGCGGTGAAATGGCTGAAACGCCGTCTATGGGAGAAACACAGCGGTGTGGTGTGTATAGTTATCAGTGTAAAACGTGAATTTGCATGGCTTTCATCAGTCCGTGGTGAGCTGTCAGAGAACTCTGGGTTTGATTGGGGCTCTAGTGAGGGGGGTCGAGAGCAAGGACGAGGTCTGAAGACCACTGGATGTTCATGTTTGTTTGATCAAAGTGATTTTTTTGTAGGCGGTGAAGCTGACCAGCTGTGGTGCTGTGCAGCCTGGACGGTTTTTGAACATGAAACAAGTTTGCATGCAGGCCCACCAAAGGCTTAAAAACATCTTTGTAAGGTCAAACTGACGTACTGCTACCTTACATACGGGACGTGATTTTGTGAACATCAATTGTTTGACCGATCTTGCATTGGGGTGATGGCTAATTTTGTCCTTTTTAAAGTAAATACGAGGGCGTACGTTTTACTCCATTCGATTTGTGCGTTGTATTGAACGACTACTTAAAATTAACTCTGTCCACACCAATTCTGTCATGCTGTTTTTTTATCCAATAATTTCTTTAGAGAAACAGATTTTAAAGCTACAGTACATAATGAATTCTCTTGGATGTATAATTTATCAGCAGCGATTAGTGTGAATCTTACGAAATGAGAGTGTGTAACGTACACAGGAGACTGGCTGCCTTATCTTAACTGCAAAACCGGCATCACCCCGATGAAAGAGTTCATGTTTAATGTCAGCCTGAGTGGAGGACGCCCAGATTCGGAGAGGCCAAAAACAGCCTCAGTGCCTCCGAGGAAATACTTTGAGACATCTGGAAAACTCCAAAGGCTAACATCAAAAAGAAGAGAGCGTGACATAAAACAAGCTAGAAGAGGCCGGCGAGCGGAGCAGGAACGTTCAAATGAAGATAGACTGACTGGTGCATGGGCAGCTCGGAGACCGACGGAGAGGAAAACAGGAGAGACAGAGAGATTCCATGAAGAGAGCAGCTAATTTACAGTCAATAAGTAACAGAGTGCAGTAAACTTTCTAAAAGAGAGTTTCGGATACACTGGGGAAGGCAAAACACGGAAAAACCACGGAATTACGAAGTGCTGCTAATGACCGCGCCGGCCTTAGCGCGCATCCCGCGGCCTTAATTGAATTTGTCGGAGGGATTTTGGACAAGCACGCAGGCAACACAACACAATCACATACACATCGCTCAAGGTCCTTACCCGCCCACAACGGCACAAAAGATCTCTCAATTAGCTGCTTTTCTGCCAGCGTTGCTGTTATCACAGTCGGTAAAAGCAGCCAGGAACGCGAGAATCACGGTCCCCTGAGCTGAGATCTTGTAAAGCTTTATTCTTTAGCTTCCCGGGCTGTTTAGAGGCTAATTTCACAGGCAAACAGATTATGGTAATCCGTGTAAACATTAAAACACAACAGCGTGCTGTTTTCCAGGGGGAAATTACTACTTGAGAGAACATATTGATTTAGAACACAGTTCTACAAATAACAGACACACAAGCGGTAATGAGACAGACTTATTGAACTGTTCACGTACCCCTCCCACCCTCCAATTAAGATGTGAAAACTATGACGCCTTTTTAAAGGTACACGTTTCTGTAAAATCAGTGGGGAGATGATGCTGTTTGTTACACATACCTCGCGGCGGGTTGCTAGTCGCATGTCACCTTGTTGTAGTGATAATTTTGTTCTAAAACTTTCCAGTGCAGGAAAATGTTCACATACTTTCTGTACACACAAAAGTTTGAGTTATACAGAGTCCTTGAGGACAACACTAGCATATAAATGTCCTGAATGTGTTTTTTTTAGAGGGGAAAATGGACCAACGAACAAAAACAAAATCCAAACTTGTCAAGCCATGGAACTTGGTTTCTAAATGCATATGGGCCGAATACAACCCCTTGTGGCATCCTGAAACGTTTAGAGGGATGATTCCCAAATCATTATTAGCAATTCCGCTAAATGACATTTGCAGACCATATAAAACCGCTTTATAAAGAGACTAAAATACTCGTGCAAGAGTTATGGTATCAGGCAAGCGTGAGTAAAGATCAAACAGCAAAGGAACAGCACACGAGGCCGGAGCGAGTTGAGGAAGCCAGAGAGCCGATCTTAATGAGAGGACGCTGTGAGAGGAGAGAGATGACTCCTGCTGAGGTGGGGCTGACACATGGCAGGCCCCCCGCTCTCCTCAGTCTTGTTAAAAGGTCACACCTTGGTGACCATTACTAATGCACCAGCGATCTCCTTCATTATTGCCTCTCCTTACCATCACACCTGACAATGTGCAAGCTGCTTTTTGAAGATCGGCCTTCTGTTTTCCTGCCCATTTGCAAGACAATACAACACTGCGGAAATAAAGAGATCAATCTGGTGCGAGTTAGACAGATGACTGAACCGAATCATCGCATTTTCAGGAAATGGAAAATAAAGGCAGAGATTAGTTGCGGTAAAGGTTGGAGGGGGAGAGCAGAGACTAATGAATATATATAGAGAAAATACTATGCAACACGCATACATGTGTGTGTGTATTTTTCCTATGTGGGGTTCTGTATGTGATGTCACACACCCTCTGGAGTAGAACCAGGTTTATTAGAACCCGTCGAGCTGTTTTTGCTGCGTCTGCTGCTGTCGCTGTTGACGGACAGGCTGGAGCGAAGTTTCCTCTGCACGCGGTGCGAGACGGGCGACAGGTGCTTCCTGGGCTCTGAGGTCGTGCTGTGGCCGTTACTGAGTCCCGTGTGTAGGCCGTTGTGGTGCCTGGCAGCCTCCCCATCGCTGGCGTGATGCAGTGATGCTGTCGGCTGGGGCAGAGGCTGAGGTTGAGCTACAGAGAGAGACAGACAGACAGATAAATAGAGAGACAGAAAGAGAGGGAGATTTTAAACTTTCAGACACTTCACAGCTGTATCTTAGATCGGTAACATGACATTGTGGCTGGAATTATTTTAATTTATAGCACAAGTTAAAGAAGTTAAAAAAGAAATGAAAAACTTATGACACAATATGACTGATTTTTAACTAGTGCACCATCAACTGATCAAAACAAGAATTCCACATTTCACAAAATCCACCAAACTTTCATGCAAACAAGCAGCAGGAACCTCCTGACCCATCAGATGAAGACACAACAGAAATTCCACAGAAGTGTGTTACACAGACATGATGCTCTTACATTCTTCATACATGTCACATGCGTGTGAAGGTGTCTGATGCAACAGACGTGATACTGTTACAGTGTTATGAAGATCTCCAGCGTGTGCATTCGTCTCTGCTGGGAATCTGCTTTTCTCGCACATCTCACTCGTTTATTGGCTTCCTTTGAATTATTCATCTTTTTCTTGCCTCTGCATTTTTTTGGATTCTTGCTTTTATATCTGCAAACTTTCTCAAAAACACCAAAAAACAGCTCTTCGTTTTGCCTGATGTGGCATAAAATAACCAATCCTAAACTCTGAGACACCCAAATTAACTCAAAACACAAATAAAACAGGTATTGCATCTTTATCATACATACACAACAGCCAAAAAACGTGTTAAAAACAAGCTTTTAACATGTAAAACTAAAACTTTTACAAGCTGTTATTTTTAACCAATTTACCCAAATTATCATCTACCAACAGACTAGTCTGCCTGAAGCAGTCTGAGGTTAAGTGTCTTGCTCAAAGGCACAATGGTAATAGTTCACCGATCACCAACTGACAGGGTTTGAACCTACAACTTTTATTGATCTCCAGCTCAGATCTAAAACCACCAAGCTGGACTCTGTTGCCTTTGAAACAGCCCAGACAAGAAACCAACTACAAACATCCCACTATCCACTGCCACACGCCACTACAACAACAGAAACAATCCACTCGTCTGATAGGATCACACGGGCCCAACAAGACGCCAAAGACCAACACAACTCAAAAGAGAAAGTTCCCCGTCTATGAAATATACATGTTGCCTTCAACCCAAACTATGATAGGTGATAAAAAATGAATAGGGGCTCTACCCACAAAAACAAGCAACGTCTCGCAAGCGTGACTGTACACAAGCCGACAGGTCGCATTAAAATACCATGCTGTGGTTCGAAAGGGAGGCAGGGAAGAAAGAAAACAGTCCAAATTGGTCTTCTAACCGCTTGGCTTCCAACATATCAACAACTGTTGAGAGTGTACATTTGTAGTTGAATAATACATGTATTCCTCTACACACTGTCAAACACATCACAGGCAAACAGGGGGCGAGGGCTTCTTGACTGTCTAAGCAGCATTCCAATTTGGTCCCCAGGATCTGACAGCCTCAAATATCCTGGGAGCATTTTTAAAAGGCCAGTGTTTGATGGATTCATGAAGAACACACAAATATAATTGCCATTTGTCACCGCGTGTGCGGCGGACGCCCCGTGTGGGGACGGCGAGCCGGGACGCCCGGGAGAGACGCCGCGGTGCCGTGGCGACGCTCTCTATGTAAAACTGTGGATAAACACCCCTCGCCTTAGTGTCACAGAAAATAGCTCCGCGGGAAGAATTCGAAATTGTACCCCAAAGACTTGCAAGCAGAGCGTGGCGGACCTCCCAAGAACGAATATGTATGAACGTCAACGGCGTGGAGAGGCATAAACAAGACGGCGAAAATTCGGTCACGCAGGAGGATGTTGGAGAGGAGGTGAGACGGGACAGAAGCTTCTCTCATTTGCTGAGATCTCAGTGGAGATTCGAAGGTAAAGAGAAACACTGAAAGAAAAAAAAAGAGAGAAAACTAGGTCCCTGCATTATTTTGCAGTTCAAGGCGTTTTAATATTTCATCCTGAGAGCAGAACTGTTTGCTGTGCCCCATTAAGACACCCGTCAGTCTGAACATACATTAATTCACGTATGAACTCACGTCATCCAGCTAAACAGACCCCGTCAATTTCTTATCATCATCTTCTAATAGTTAACAATCCTTACCAGCAAGAGCCGGACGCTAAAAACTCAAAACTGTAAGAACAAACCACTTTAACTAAAACATAAGAAACCCAACAATGTGACTAACATGTGATTCTGTCAGGTTTATTCATTCAACAATTATTTTTACTGCAATTTTCATTATGAATGACAGACTCGTAAGGCTTTCTAATTCGTGCATTTCTTACACAGAAAAACATCCAAAAATATTAATAAAAAAAGACAATCCTCACACGATGATTTCTGCATTAGCATTTGTTTAGCTTAGTGTGTATAATATGAATGCAACACAAATACCTGTTTAACGCTCCACGGCCCGTCGCTCTGATTGAAATGCTAATTTGTAAATGTGCAATGACCTACCAGAAGAGTTTGCACCATCTCCCAAAACAGCCCGGGGTGGCATTCCTCCTAACAAACACCCATGGCAATCCTACACCTTTCAATCCAAAGCAATATTCTCTCTCGTTTGAAATTACGCCCCCGTATTTATAGAAATAAAACCATGGGAATTTGGTCTGCGGGCGGGAAAATCAGAATGAATATTATTAAAAAGGGCTCTGTCGGAAAATATCCTTCAGCATATTAAAGATGTTTACGGCCTGACCTTCCAACTCTGTAGCAAGGTCTTATTTCCTGAGTGGAGAGACGTGTTTGAGAGAAGTTAAAAAACAATAACTGTTACGGACACTTACGTATCACACAATCTAACGCTGGAGCCATTTTGGACACTTTTTTGGTCGATTTGATGAACTTAAAGAAAGTGTAAAATTAAAGGAACGAATTAAACTGACACACTCGTATCTTTCCCCAAATTTTCTGATGCACAACATCTTCACGTTTTTTCAGTCCAGTTACTTCAACTTTTGCTCCACAAATGTCTTTACAGATGGTATACGAGCCTCATGTACTCAGAAATACTGCATGTCTTGATCAGAGTAATTGTTCTTTGGATCCGCCCCAAATGTCACATGTCACAGATGTTTTAACTCTATTATGTCACCTCCTCCGGTTTGCTGGCGCCCTACAATATCTCATTTCTGAGAGACACCGTAGCGCACATCTTATTTTAAACTCAGTTCTAGGAGATGATGAATAGGCAGTCACTATTACTCAGCTTTTTTTGTGCTACCGCACATTTTTAATTCTTTCTGACAATCATTTAAATTTGCCTGTTGGAACGAAACCTGCCGTATAGATGTGACACCTGAGAGATCGTTTAATATTCTTGAGTCGCTCTCTTTCACAATCATTCACTATCTCTCTCTCTCATTCTCTCACTCCGTCTCTCTGTAACAATGACAAGCCGAGTCAGGCGTCTGGGATTTACTAATTTCAAATTTAGTAATTTGGCGGCTGATGGAGTGGAAAAAAATAACCCCTTCGGACGTTGTTCTGCTTAATTACATTTTATAAGGCAGCCAGCAACTCAAAAGACAAGGAGAGAGATTGTAAAGGCTTGAGATTTTTCAACAATTAAACTTCCATTTCAAATCTACGATTGCTGTATTTAGCATGCTAGTTATTTAAATCACTAGAACCTTCCAAAATTCCTCCGTTCTTTTGAAAGTACCACATGGAGCAAAAGCATTCACATTAGAGCAACAGGCCAACAGCACCACTAGCAACACTGAAAACAAAATAATATCATAGCTTACTAACCAACGCTCAGAAATACTTGATTCTGATTGGTCAGACACAGAATTTCACAGTCAGATGTTTGTGTTTGATGACAGCTAAACTCAATTTTAACTTTTCAATATTTAATTAATATTTCAGACCACTGCTTTATGTATTAAATAAATTGGCATGTAAAAAACATAATAATGTACAGCGAGTCTGTCATTAGACTGGTCAGGCTTTATTTTGCTATAATGACCAGCTGACTGAACATTATGTCTTGCATAACTTCCTAGAACAGCAGTTTAAGGGTCACAGAATGACATTACGTGACACATTTTCCCACTTTCACCTCAATTCAAAACTTTAACACAACCCGTGCAGTAACTGCGTAATTTCCATCGCATGAGAGCGGGATGCAGTAAATGCAGAGTTCCTCACAGCGGCAGCTATAAACACACATCTTGCACAGATTTAGCTGTTTTACACGGCTACCACATCTTCTCGAAAGATCAATTATGAGGTGACTCAGACTGAGCTTGAGGGATCTGCCAGACTTCATACGTTAAAGAGTGCTCCACCCTCCAGAAGACTCCAAACAAAAACCCGGCAACGGAGACGTGAGGAGGCTGGGGGTGTTTGTGCTGTTTCTGTTACGTCTGTGACTCACATATTCCACCAAACTCCAAGAAAAGAAAAGAAAAATCTCATGCGGAGAGAGAAAATAAACTGCAAAAGGAAATGGACTTGCATGAGCCTTTAGAGGCTGCGTGCATCTCTGGAGGCCTTCGAAACTAGGGTCATGATGGTCTACAATCAGTTAGGCATTGATGATTAGTCAGCTAGTCATTCGGCTAACCCACAGAAGGGTTGATTTTGAAAATATGTCATTTATTGCATCCCTACGGAGCAGAAAGCGCTGAGAGACTGAGCTACCAGTGACACTCTAGAGGCAGCTGAGAGAGTTTATTAAAAATATCTATCTATACACAAGGTTCCTTTATTTGCCGGGTTTCAATCCCAGCATTAACTGCACTAATGTGACAGCTGTGGGTCACTGGACTCTGTTTTCGGGTGCCAATCAACATCTTAAGCCCAGGAATCAGGCTAAAGGACAGAGGTGCTCGTCTTTCTCTGAGAGTCTGTTTAACGCGAGATGGCCGTATTGATTTTTGCCGTGGCGCTGAATGGAGTCGGTCGGTGGCGTCGGTCACCCCCCAGTGATCAGAAACCCACCGGAATGACCTCGCAGAGACGCACTGAACCTGCAAACACGAGGGGCAAGGCGGGGCCGCGTCACCAGAGATCACTGTAATAGAATAGAGGTTTAACCTTAATGTTGAAGCCAAAACCCTGTTAGAGGGCCAGTAATCCCCCTGCTCAACTCTCAGCTGTGCTCTCTGTCTCGCCCTGCAGAACTGCGTAAAAATTCTCTGTTGCAGTCGTGCAGACACAACAAGATCGCGCAGAATATGAGGTTTAATTTAGAAGAACCCAAGTTATTTTAACCAATATCAAAAACAAAAGAATTATGTTTTGCTAAATGGTTCTAAAATTAGGCCTTGTTTTGCTGTTTTTGCATCGTTATAGTATTTTCCAAACACAATTACAGGCAAACACAAACTCTTACTGTTAGGTGAAAATAAATATAAAGTTAAATGATGCTTAACGATTTTAAACATCGTACTAGTATTTAACGGTAGCTGGAATTACAGTATTTACAATTACCGTCAAACACTAACATAAATATTAAATTACAGAATCTAATTAGAACAACAGAAACTAAACAAAAAAACGCAAGAAAAACAGATGCATCACAGTAAGATAAATACAGAAGAAAAATGATGAAAATGTTCTCTTACAATTAATCTTAACTGCCCTTAAAATGCATTTTGTTTTTGGGGTGAAATGCAAACCAGACATGTTTGCAACAACAATGAAGGCTTCAAATCTTCATTATTATTAACAGATAGACATCAATCACAGAATTACTACGCGTTCAAATCACAACGGCACCGAGCCAATGAACAATCAGGACAATCAGAAGCGCTAATGCTACGCTAAACCTCCAACTCACAGATGTATGGATCACCTCTTATCTGAGGTCATTTACATAAACTCAACACGCTCAACTCCAGCAGAACACGTTAATTGAAACGCTGGGAATTTTTCCATATGAAATCTAGCCGCACCAAGACAATGAGGAAATAATTAGCACAGAGGCAGAATCACAATGGCCATTATAATCAACCCCTGCTGTAGCATCTCACCCCTATTTATTCCGGTTTTGATTCCGTGACCCACGGCTAAAGTAATCACTTGAAAATTACTCCTCTGTTCTAATGGGCTCCTGCTTCAGAGAAACGCGGTTTGAAAAATTAGCATCTTGAGTCAATCTGCACTTTCTGCCCAAAACGATGAAAACAAAGACGCTTTGAGAACGCAGGTGAAACGCTGAAAACTCAGAGTGCTGAGCTCTCCTCTAGAAACATCAGGTCCCTGTGCAACAGTTAAACACACTTCCAGAAAAACTTTAGTCATGTTGTTATTATGCAAGTGTGAGTTTTCGCACTACATATTCTAAAAAGCGCTACACAAATACAAAATGACAGCAGCCTCTGAAAAGTCTTTTGTCCCACAACTAAAACTTTCTGTTTACTGACAACAACAAATACCTGAGAAAATTCCAGACATGCCCAAAAGCTTTTGTCACCTTACAAAATGATAAGTATCAGAAAAACGACAATCACGCGAGTAATTCAGCGATTACGAGTCCTTACATCATTAACTTTCAGTATTTTAACAACTCATCCAGCTCCAGGCCTGAAACAAACTCTATTGTAAAAACTCTGCTGGAAACTCCCCATGTCTCAATGTGAAATCATGCAACAGCTCACAGGAACAGTTTCATGCACAGAACGGAGTTAAACAGAAATGAGTCAGCCTTAATATTACTGACAACCACACAAATGACTATAGAGTATGTGCTTAAAGCATTCTGGCCATCTGAAGTCTGCCATTTGGATCTGGACCCACTTGTCTGTGTGTGAACGCTTAATACTGAACAAGGATTTTATCTACAGATATTATTCTAAGAACAAAACATGACAGAACAAGATACACTGCTGTAAAGTGACCAGCCCAGCTGACTTTCTAGCGATTTCCTGCTCTGAGTTTTAAATATCACATCACACTGCTTAATGTAATTAGCAGCACTGCCTTACAGCCACGTTCTGTAAAAACCCTTCAGCTTGCATCATTTCTGCAGCTCCACAAACTGCAGTAAACCATTGCAAAAAACGTACAGCCCTGTATTCAGTCTATTATTAAACTTCAAAAATCCCCTGGTCATTTGTTTCAAAGCACACCAGTAATCAACAGTCTCATGTATGCTGCAGTTAAAGTGCAACTGCTTGTTGACAGAACCTCAAAATGTTCATGTCGGGGAATTATTTTGCATGCTTAGAAAGCAGCTAACAGCCTCCACAGCAACATCCTCACAATACGATACACACAGCGACATATTCAAAATACAATTCAGAGTAGCACAGTATCAAAAACATTTCACAATTAAAAGCACTGACTGCTATATTGTTGGAAAAAGAATCACTATATATGTTGATATATTATTGCATCTGCGTGGCCAAAAAACAGCCTGTTAAAATGACAAAAAATACACAAGAAAAACAGAAAAATCAAAGGGCAAACTGAAAGGTAATAAAAACAAAGTTAACGGTTACCAAGTTACTGCGTCAAAAACAAACAGTATAGCAACAAATAGATGACGCTAGTTTGTTGCTAGTAATGCTACTAAATAAACATGACAGACGCTGCTTTCATTTTATAGTTTGGGAAAAGGTCAAAGAGCTTCATTTCTTTCTTTCCATGTTCTGAAAACTTAATTAAATGCAGCCGGTACTACTAGATTTTAAACTATTGTCATAAGACTAACAGAAAACGTGTTACTAAAAATGACAGTCATCTCGAGAGAGAGCGAGAGAGAGAGACAGAGAAAGTGAGAGCGAGAGACAGAGAGAGAGAGCGAGAGAGAGACAGAGAAAGTGAGAGAGAGAGAGAGAGAGAGAGAGAGAAAGTAAGAGCGAGACAGGGAGAGTGAGAGAGAGTGAGAGAGACAGAGAGAGAGAGGCATAGAACAGGTTTCTTGCACGGTCCACTAGATTTCCACACAACAGCATTGTAGGAAGCGGGTGTGTCAAGAATCTTTCCCCCAAAAAACAAGTGGCAAGAATTTTCCAATCACATCCTTTGTTTCAAATCTTTGTTTCCCTAATTATTTCCAGCTGACTCAGAGATGAGCGAGATTTTCCGCAACTCCATGTCCATTTGACCTCTTCTACATACGACTATTCCCTGGGTTAGTTTAGCACACGGGCTGAGATAACCTGGTTCTCACATGGTGATGATCAACAGCCTCCAAAGTGCTGTCAAGTTCAACGGTTTAAGAATACACAAACCCTTAAGAACCGAGCTCGAAAACTTCTTATGATGCAACTCTGTGCTTTACCAGGTAAGACATCCCATGTTTCACTACAGAACATTCAACATTCTCAGCTGAGATTTCTAGATCCGGGGCAACACAGCCAAATCACACTGGGATATTCTTTACACAACCTGTGAAAACGTCAATGTGACCTAACTGCGGTTTATTACAAAACATAAAGCTTTTAAATACGTTAACTTATAATCAACACACGTAAAGACAAGCACATGCTAAACAGTCCTACACCACAATCATCTTATGTACAGATTATAATAATCTCAAATGATCTCAAAGCCAGTCCCAAAGGCAACGAGCGTCAGTGCTTCTGTAAACAGCGATAGAACGTTTGAAATCAGTTATCAGCTTAATAAACGGTGTAAAATCAGACTGTCAAACAGCGTCAGTTCAGTGCAGAACAGCAGAAACGCTGACAAATGTTTTTATCAGACCGATAATAATTTCAAAAGTGATTGGATCACAAATTACTTTGAAGTTTATACTAAAGTATCGCTCGCATGCCACAAGAAAATGCTTAACACAGAATCGATTTTATATACACAGCACTGACTGATAATCTAAAGAAAATCCCAAGATAAAAAACAAGATCTTTATTCATCAACGATAAAACAACGCTTAGACCCTTCATAAACACTTCATAAAATACACACCAGTTTTATAAAAACCATATTTCAACCTAAAACACTCATAACAAAAATATCACCATATCACTTCATGACAGATATTCAAATCTGGCTGATAATGTACCGCAAGACTTACTTCTGACAAGGTCATCATGGGTGTGGCTTTCTCCGGTCATGTGACCCTTCTCATCTGACTGGTGATCTCTGGGTATTGGAGTTTCTGTAGTGTCTGGGCATTCATCAGTGCAGCTGTTGCTTTTGTCTGGTAAAACACAATAAAAAAACGAAGTCATGACATACCCACAAACAAACCCATCTGCTATGAGACACCTTTCAAAACATGTCCTTCAACATTCAGAGAGTTGTTCTCTAAATCAGAGCTCCTAGGAAGCCAAGCATGCAAATAGCTAATTTTGAGGTTCGTCTTGGCTTGCCTCAGCATCAAGAATAGAAAGAGCAGCTCAAATCTGCCAGATAAAACAGATTGCCTCGGTGGACGGTTGCTACACTGTGTGGGTGGACCAGGTAGACCCGGGCCAGAACTCTGGATCTCATTTTCTCGAGACTGCTCCCGGGCGCACAATACCCGCCAACGTTTTTACAGCTATAAAGACTGCATTCATCTAAATTGGAAAATGGATGAGAACAAAACTTGCCTGATAGCTGCGCAAAACAACTTAACGCCTTCAGCTTGAAGTTCTTCTAGAGATTGAGGCCCTGCGCATTCTGTAGCCTCAAACCTCTTAATCTGCTAACGTTTTGTTACATAACTGCTCTTCCTGCTGTATGTACAGTAATAGCGTGGCCACATTCGTATAGATGTAGACACTCTTTTTCTTTAAGATTGGCACCATCAAAGCTTTTCTGTTATACAGACCCATGTTTGTTTCCATCAGTCAAACGCTTGCTGGGATACAACATGTGACTCAGCAAACAGACGTATGTTTTCACTTCTGCCGACTGCGGATTGTTTAGTTGCGTTTTTTTCTTTCTACAGCTCGTTACAGTGCGTTATGAGACGAGATCGATACGATACAGAGGCTTTAGATACAAAGACGGATATCTTTTTATCTGGTTCTCATGCTGATGAATGGAAGCCCTTTATTCTGGCCATGACTCTTGAAAACACAGCACACAGACAGTACCAGCAGTCGTGTGATGCATCGCCGTATTTAGTGATTACAGTTTGAAATAAATTGGTCTGTTCTTTCAGCACACACACATACAGAGTTTGGGGGCCTACAAAAGTCCATTTGTCACGGTGGTCTCTGATTGCTTACTCTGTCCTACTTTGCCATTTTTGACAGTGCAATAATGATGCTTAGTATGAACAGGGGATGTTAACGGTTCTGTGCCTAGAAGGAGGGGGGGTTAAGCTTATTTTACATGCGATAATCTCACAAGCAACTAGAAAGTTAATTAAAACTATAATTGGCAGTGGCTCCTGCTAATAGTTACCAAGACGCTCCTTAATCTTTATTGGGAAATAATGAAAACATTATCATGTCCACCGGCGCAACATACACATGGAATCTGTTTGTAATTTATGCAAGAGTTTCCAGCCATAAACATACTCATAGCTTTAGTAATGTGATATACACATGTGTCAGTCATTATTAATAGTTACTGACCAAACTATAATAATCCACATACCAGCCCAAAATGCATGAAACTCTCATTGGTCAAAGACTAACTCACACACATGATAAAAAACAGGTTCAGCTGTGAAACTCAATGATGATGTTGTGAATCAGAAATGAAGGATTTTTCTTACCTGGTGGGTTTGACAGAAGCGGGTTTGTTTCATGTTGCAGGGGGTTTTTTGGCCCTTCAGGCCCCTCCGGAGGTAAAACAGTGTCCGAGGACATGAGCCAGACTTGCGTTGAGAAACACACCCGAAAAAAACGCAATAAAACAACACAACGACGCGTTGCGTCACAAGTAAACAAACGCTTCAGTTCACTGTCCAGCGAGTGACGTCATCCCGCCACATGTTGAACTTAGTGGAAAGTTTTGCTTTTTTCTCCAATTCCTCTGACAGCTCCAAACTCCAACAAACAACTTCACCAGCACGCAAAACAACTTTAAACCACCCAAACGACTAGTTAGGTCAGCGTTGTCCGTTTACAAAATAGGTAAGACATGATTACTGACGTTTCCTCTCACGAACGCGCCGCTCGCATCCTTTCACTCAGATCCGCGTCCCGTTAGAAACCAGAGCGGGAACTTTCCTCAGAGGTCTTTACGGCAACTTTCCCAACTCTTCCAGACAATATTCCCTGTCAGACCGCGTCGGAATAATGAGCTCGCGTGCTCGCGTCCGGCGCGCGCTGCCGCGCTGGAGAAACTTTCGGCTGAAACGTTTAAAATCACATCCGGATTCCACGGCCGCGCGCGTTCACGTGCATCGGCTGTATGTGCGTGCGCTCAGACTGCGTGTGCACGAGGCTGCTTAACAACTAGTCTGTTTATCTAAACGAGGAAACCTAGTTAATTAACCTAGTTACTTAGTTTGGTAAATGTAACGCTTTTGAATGAGTTTGTATGTTGATTATTTGTTTATATGCAATTGCTGATTGATAGAAACTGTTGAACTTTAAGAAGAATCGTGTTGTCTACATAATGACAGCCCTTGTATATTAATATGTTCATTTATTTATTTGTTACTCCATTAAAAATGGTTTCAAACTACATTTTAGTCAATCTTTTATAGATATTGTAAATGTAATGTCTTATAGAATAATACTATGTGGAATATTTGTACTTTAAAAGTTCATTTGTCACATGCAGGACTTCATATAAGACTAAACACTGATATACATTTAATCTTACAATATTTACTTTCTCATCTGCCTGAAATCTGCACACATATTTATAACACACATGATGTATAAGCTTGTTTTCATTATGGGGACTTGAAAAATGTCCTCACAAGGTCAAAATTGACTGGTGTTACTATACTTGTGGGGACATTTGGTCCCCACGACGCAGTGAAAACCAGGGCCACGCACACACAAATAGCCCTAAACTGATTCAGTCATTCTGCCGGTGGCCTTACTGTTGGATGAGGCGTATGAGCATGGAAATGATTGATGTGGAATATGCCCTCCTCATTGACTGTGTGAACTCCATTTTCTGCTCCTAATACAGAAATCACTCCAGGTCTGTGGCATAATGATTTACGATGAATCTGTGTCAATGTTGAACTCACAAACCCACCTAATCCATCTCGCCGAGACCCTCCTCGCTGGTGAGAAATTCCGCATTTTCCATTTATAAGCGTTGAATCTATTACCTCACTGATTGGTAATAACTTTCGGCCTTTTGCGCCCCTCAGACAGTAATTACAGAGATACTGATGCTCTCTGAGACCCTGAGCTAAAGGTAAAATTCGGTATCAGCAGGGCTTAGCCGACCCACCTTGCTTTTAAAGTTACCAGTTACCAGTAACTTACACGAAGCACATTGTCAGTAGAAAGAAAAAAAACACTCCAGAAAGCTTAAATCAAACACATTTCACATTTAAATATTTTATTGTGTTTTGTTCACACAGGCGTCTTGTTGCTTTCCTGTGTATCCCGCACCGATACAGCTGACAAACATTTATCTCGTGTTAAATCATGCGCTGCTGAGGCGAGTAAGGAACTAAAGTCACAGGGAGTGCGTCGAGCCGTCATGTCGTGTCACTGTTGTGTCAGCAAAGCATCTGTCAGAGTCACATTTCACAGAAAAGGGGAACGTCTCTATTGACTTCATCTGTTTGTGTGGCAGTATGGCTGATTGCTGAAACGTTGCCAGATCACCCTGGGTAATCCCACCCAACGGAATCCCTCCGAACGCCGGGGTTCACAGTGCATGCATGCAGTAAAACCGCCTGTCACCACGACAACATCACTGACAAAAAGCCACCTAGCGTGATTTAGTAAATATTTGAGATCTCTCAGCAGGCGTGGATGCTTACATGGCAACAGACTAACAATTACAAAGAAAAGAACAAAACACACTTTCTTTTTTGCTAAACACTAGAAACCAGACACAATTTTTGAAAGTTAGCTACATGGACGCAGTGCCCACTTAAAACTGTTCTTTGAGTGACTCACTGCAACATTGCAAAGTCATTTTCAATTCAAATAATCAAATACACAAATTCTGTGAACAGTCGAGTACACACACACACACACACAAACACACTCCGACTTCCGCCTACTGAAGCCAGAAAAGTGTTTCGTGGCTTGATGTAAGATACCCACTTTGAACTTGTCGATTTCCTCAACTTCTAGTTTGGCTTCAGAGAGAAAACTGTGCCACTCAATTATACCTGTTATTCATCAAGAAGAGCCAATTGCTGGAGCAGCCGGGCGAGCGGGAGGGTTACCTGCAGCTAACAAAAAGGTGCGAGAGGCCCCTCGCGGAGCCCGGCGCCTCAGTTCTCTGTGTTCGTACCGTTTGGTTTTTGTTATGGAATTAAAATTTCACACCAAATGGGTGGAAGGAAATGTGTCGGAATAAGAAACCTGTAATTAGCACTAATGAGCTTATTCTCAGGCTCTGTGATTGGAATAAAAACGGCCGACTTACCGATTCTGCTCCCATCTCGACTTTAATGGCCGGCAAAAGAAAGGTGTCACTTTGAACCGCAGCACAGCCACAATGCACATCAGAAACTGATCAAATCTTCAAAGTAAGCTCACAGAACTCTCCGCTGAATGAAAAGAACTTAATAAGTCTGGCTTTGAAGCGGAGAGAAAGCCCCCCACTCCTCAAGCAGACCGTGAAAACTGGACGAAACCTGACGACCTGGATGATTAATGGCAGTGGGGTTATTTTTGAGCATTTTTTTCTGTTTTTGCTCACTTTTTCCTTTAGGTCACCCTCCGACCGACGTGCTAAAGGTAGCTGTCGTCTGTTTTACCCGCTGGGAGATGTTGTTTTAGTCTCGTGGGGTCGCGGGATGTTATCGGGGATAAATAAACTCATTAAAACAACAGCACTGGTGATTAACGATGTGTAATTGCTTTGATAGAAACAAAAACAAACACCATTTATAGCACGGAGGACAAAAAGAGACTCAGAGAACGTGAGGGTGTGTATGCTAACACACATCTGGAGCGAACGTGCTGAAATATGCAGATATAATCAGTAGCAAATGTCTCAAATACGTCTCGAGTTCATAAATATGTATCTCTTAAATAAAAGGAATGCTGTTTGCTGTGGGTCTGGCAGTTGTTAGCCAACTAATAACATTTTGAAGTAAAAGGCCATCGGTCGGTCTCTGCTGGGAAAGAACTGCGGCTCTACACAGAACCCAATCCTGATTTCTGGAAGGCCCTATCCGCGGAACTACCCCACCTAACAGGGAACGTTCTCAGAACATTCTTTAAACATTAAAGTTCTCTCAGAGTTATCAAAAAATGTTCGTGCAGTAAAGTTAGTAAAACATTTTTTAACGTTATATATCATATATATCAAAAGCATTATTTTATGTTGTTTGTGGAACGTTTTAAAAACAGTACAGAATTACAAAATGTTTGAATAATGGTTTAACGTCTAAAAAATTGATGTTTTGAACACTTACGGAACATTCAAAAACAACGTGTTTTTAATGTTTTTGTTACAATAGAAACGTTGGGGAAACGTTCTTACCACCTAAAATTGTTAGCCTGGACATCACAATCATCACACTAAAAAAATCTGTTACTGTACATTGTAGTCATATTTTACAATGTGATCAAACAGAAAAGATAAAGTAAGGCAACATGGCTACTCCATGCAGAAATAACTCTGACTTAATTTGATCATGGCCAATGGTTTCACACTTTCCAACAAGCTCTCTTTGCATAAAATTAGCATGCGTGTTTTACTCAGATACCTTATGCAGAGGAGCCTGACTGCAGTATATTCAACTAAATTTAGACGTGTCAAAACACATTGATTGAGTCACTTCTGCAGCACACGCTAGCATGCTAAAGCGTCTTTTAAACGCATCATTTTAGCAGGTGAATAAAGCCAGCATTTCCAATTTAATTGTTTTTAATCAAATCAACATTGAGTTGGTTTATCAATTATATAAATATCTGGTTTATCAATTATCTAAGTCTCTTCCTTTTCTAATCTTGCTTATAAAAACACATTTTGTTTGTTTGTGGGCGTGTCTGAAACAAAAATTACAGTAGAGGATGATTGTAGATTAACACACACACACACACATAAGATTTCTGTGCTTTGTAGGGACTTTCCATAGACTTAATGACTTTTATACTGTACAGACTGTATATTCTATCCCCTAACCCTCATAGAAACCCTGAACATGCATTTTTACATCATTACATCCTTGTGGGGTTCACACATAAATGCTAAAACTGTATGTAAAGTGTATTTCAGGCCTATTGCATGGAAATGTGTTATGGTTTAGATTAAAATCACTCTGTATATTACCATTATAATCTGTAAGACACTTATTTGTCAGTGTGATCAGTATGTAATCTTTCCATTCTAATCTCAGTTGTTTATTGTGGCTCACAGATATGGATTTAATATAAACATTTGTAAGAAGCAGAGGTCACACGCGGACGGGTGGCATTTATTCCAAACATACGTGACGCCTCATATTCCCATCGTCCTGTGGTAATCCACCTCACACTGAGCACACATACCCCTGAGTCCTGTTAAAACACCCCCGGGTAACCATAGATCACACACACACACACACACAGAAGCTTCTAGAGAGAGCGCTAGCATTTTTACCCACTCTGATTAATGTAATGTTCTCCTTAAGTCCAAGATTAGGCTCTGGCATAGGTCATAATTAAATATTGAAAATGTAAAAGTGCAGGAATATTCAATTCTTCTTTTGAAAGAAATCAGAGTTTTAATTTACCTCCTGCGGTTGTGGCCGCAGTCACCTGCAGGCAGAGAATCCACGCAGCAGCCCCAGACGCATGGAGCCGGGTTTGGCCACAGCGCCTTTAAATTAAACCTGCTTTCCAATTTATGGAATGGGAGTCAAATATTTATTCAGTTGATGAAGCAAACGCTGCGTGCCCCACTGACAATAATTAAAATCTGGCCTAGACAAAAGGTGAACACCTGATATCATTTTTAATAGTTTGTGTTGGTACAGTCGCGTCAGCCGCTGTTGATGTCAGTCGCTGCCTACAAGAAATGTAAAACCATTTAAAATGTATTTACAATATGGTAAACACAGCTTGGGTCTCAAATTGCCGTTTCGAAAGACGAATAAACTGTTTAAATTACAGCGCACAGACTGTTTATAAACTCCAAACACCCGTTTTTGAGCCGAGCTTTGTTGAGTCTGATAATGAAAATGATGTTATAAACGCTTGTCTTTAAAAGTGAGCATAACCCACAGCAAAACTGATCAAAACAGTCCCTTAATGTTTCCTAATTGTTATTTAAAAACAATAACAACTCAAAATAAATCTTAATGGATATTAGAAACAGTCTAAAAGTTCTTCTAATAAGATACAGTTTCGACTGATGTTGGTGAAAATATGACTTCATGTTTTCATATTTTCAAGCATGTACTTTATCAGATGGATGATTGTGGGTGTTTCTCAAACAAACACTGAAACATCAGGCTGAGCACGTCCAAAATGTAGTTATGAATTTTATTTTTGTTCCGTGTAGTTGAACGTCCTTCTAAATGTCACATGTAAGCCGGGACTGGACACGGCACGGCGCGGGAGACGCGTGTTAAAATGAGGATTTGGCAAATCACAGATCAAAGTTGTCTAATTATGTAAATCATGAATTCTCCAAATGTCAGTATTAAGAGAGAGGATTAGAATTGCTCTGGTAAATGATAAATTACCTCCGGTAGACAAATCAACAAAATGCAGCTAATAAAACACATTCTGTCTCCGTGGTTTGAGCGAGACGAGTTAACCGCTAAACAAGACAAGATCAATTTAATTATAGTTTAATGGTGAAAATGGGAAATAATATTAGCCAGATGGATGTGCTTGTTCTGTTAGACTTAGAGAAGAAATCGCATCTGAGAACACAAAACACTGAGAAATAGATGCTCTGCCACCAAATTGCACATGACAAAACAGATGTTCAGATGTTATCAGCGTGTGTGTGTGTGTGTGTGTTTACTTAACCATATATTGGGGACACATTTGTACCCAAAAGTCACCATAAAAATATAGTGAATAAAGTTTATTAAAATTGTAAAAATGCAGAACGTTTTCTGTTTGGGTTAGAGTGTGAGTTAGGGTTGGGTTATACTGTTTATAACTAGCTGTGTATAAAAACAAAACAAGTCTATGAAATGTTCCCATTTAGACAGATAAGTAAACGTGTGTGTGTGTGTGTGTGTGTGTGTTTGGCACTTATCTCCAGGTCATGGTGACAGTGGAATGTAAATTTAGTGGAGCATGATGGCAACATCAGACAAGAATCTGACCCATTTTCTCGGTTCATCTGAAAGACAGGCCGCCTGCCGTGTAGGCTGACCGCCGGGCTTATGAGATCTTCTGGAATTCTCATCGATTTCTTATATTGACATCCAGCCAACAACAAATAAAACACAATCAAATAACACAATGATGAGTGCTTACCCCAGACACAGAGGGCTTTGTCAAATTTATGTGAGTGTTTGGAGCTCACTCTGTAGGGTGCATCTGTTCTAGAGTACAATAATATATAGTTTTATGAATTGTGGTGAGAGGGAAATATGTTATTTCCTGCATTTAAATAAAGCAGCTCATTGGAAAGATTTCCAATACAACAAGCTCATTTACTCAAAACTAAAATAGTAATAATAACTTCAAAGACAGTGTTAAGAACATGGTCACTCATGTAAACAGCTGCTCTACAGAAGTTCGGTGGTCCATCTCTGTCACATTTCTGAGGTCCTCAGAACATCATAAAAAAAATCTCTCTGGCCTGCAGGTCTGTGATGTGACTCACCTCCACACTAAACACACCAGAATAAACCCCAGACAGAACAAAACATTACATATTACACCCTATTTGCATATCATTAGCTAGGCGGAGACCACCACCCCCTATGGGTAACTCGCTTATAAATATATTTAAATATATAAATATCATGAATACATTAATTGATATTGCCTCACCATAAGCATAACGTTTCCCTGCCATTGTATGAATGTTTCTCTTGGGAACAAAATTATATATATTGTGACTCTTGGACACACACACAATTGCACACATATTCAATGCCAGTCAAAAGTTTGAATACGTTCAATTAAATTTATGTAACACTTTACAAAAAAAGATTATCTAAAGGTGGATGTTTAATGTTTTAATTTAATAGTCAATTGTTATATATCATATATCATATTTTCTGGTCACTATATAATTTCCATACATCCAATTGTGTTTTTTCATAGTGATGTTTGTATGCATAATATGTTTGTGCATAATTTTAAAATATGAAAATAATAATAATATCAATAATGAAGAATGTGTTTTCAAGTTTTGCTTTTACACAAAAGAACCAGATGTTGTGTGTGTGTGTGTGTTTTCTGCTGGTATCATCTCATGCCTGAATCAGATTTCTGAAACTACTTCTTCTGTTTTCATGGTTCACAGGACAGAGGGATTACATCAGCATCTACAGAACTAGCCTGCAGGATTGAGGATGGCTGCGGGCAAACACCTGGCTGTGTGTGTGTGCGTGTGTGTGTGAGTGTGTGTGTGTGTGTGTGTGAGTGTGTGTGAGTGTGTGTGTGTGTGTGTGCGTGTGTGTGTGTAACAGAGAGATACTCTCACACAAGCTCAGAAAAGCCTTCTGAAACTCTAATCACATTTGATTAGTATTACAGCCCTTCATTGATGAGACAAGAGGACACCCAACTTACCCATAATGCCCCTGTTTAGCGCTTCTGGCCTGTGCCACTGTTTGAACGGAGAGAGAGTGTGCTGTATATTGAAATGTAGATTGTATATATATTGTTAAATACAATAATAATAATATATATACAATAATAATTTAAAAAATAATAAATACCGTTCATAGATATAAACTAATTTTTTGAAAATTTTGGGGCTTAAAAGTCACTGGTCACTTTCACAAGTTAGCAAATAATAAAAATATAAATTTTTGGGTGTACTGTCCCTTTAAGCACAGCTCATTACATACTCTGTGTTGTAAGTGACAGGGCTGTTGACCTCTGCGTGACCTCGCTAACTTAGCCTGTCATGTGACTCAGATTCAGCCAATCATCCACCGGCACTCTGCGTTACTTGTTGCTATCGTATTGCCGCCGCATTCCACTTAGCCAATTAACAGTAAAATAAAGCCAAACAGATTTGAGCTGATAAATCTTTAATGGTACGAGGGATTTTACACAAATGCACACTTGACAGTGCTAATTTAAAATAAACACCGAGCTTGATTAAAAATTCTCCTGGCTGATGGAAGATAAATGTTTAAATAATTGATCAGATTTAATTGACATGACTGTGATGTTGTAAACAGAAATGTTTTGATGTTCCTAATGTATTTTGACACCATGAGATGTTGGGCTGAATCCAGAAGAGAAACAGCAAAAATATTCAAAAATAAGTGACACAGCTGTGGTGAGAGAGAGAGAGAGAGAGAGAGAGAGACAGACAGAGAGAGAGACAGAGAGAGAGAGCTATGGATTGGGTTAATCAACTTTTGATGATCTGTATTTACATATTTTAGAGGTTTAGTGTAAACTGTGTTATAATGAGAATGTTTAAAAAAAAGATAAAAAGACAGAGAAGACGAATCAAAAAGAGACGAGTGGAGAAACAGATGACATGAGCTTTAACGTTATCTTTAAACACAACGCTGCAAAAACTTTTACTGACACAAAACAAGCACAAAAAGTTTCACAAACTCTGTGCATCTTTTCACCATCACAGGATGAGCCACACACGTACATGGACAATCAAACTTCCTGAGGCACTGATCTCAGACCAGTGAGCTGCATGTTAACCACTTCCTGTCTGAGATAAGATTCCTGCCCACGGCTGCCGGCTGAACAGTTGCGAATGTCGGCCAAGCAAACATCTCATCTATAAACAAACACTCTCACTCAGCACCATAAATGAACACATCAAATTTTGATGGAACGGTCATGTTTCAGAAACACAGCTCACTGCCAGGCATGTCATGATACAATGTACACCAGCATACATGAATAACAAACAACAGCCCTGGTGTTTGCCAGACCCTATTGACTGAATTTCTAAAGATGTTTTTGAGATCTGACACCAGCGTGACATGGAAACGCTAAGACACGACACAGCCTCGTGCTAGCCCGAGCGCGTTTGACCCGCTACGCTGCATCAAAATTGAGAACTCTGGGAAATGCAAAAAATGTGAGCGGTGGATCACAAACTCAACATTTTCAAAGCCGTACAAGTCGTACCTTCAGCCCAGTGTAGCGTTTTTGTGCTCATAACATGCAGTATCTCCAGGAAAGAGGGTCTGCTTTGTGCTGACGTTACAACGCAAGACAGTTTATTGTGCCCCGGGTGCGTCGGCCCTCACATCAAAGGCAAACGCGTTTAAATGAAGTCGCCCGACCGGCTGAGTTCTTTATTAACTTCAAATCAATAAACATGCAGTCGGGCGAGCGGTAATCAGGAAACACTGCCAAATAAGCTGAGAATGAATCAAAGCCAGCACTCGGAGGCACCAGCGAAATCTTAACAAGCAGTTTATTACCGGTAGCTGCTACTGACATTAGCCAAAACCAGGAAAGATAAAATAGAATAAGGGATGCGTTGCAGGAAAAGCAGCTGGCGGCAGCGTGCGGCTTGCGTGTTTGATAACGACACGCCTCCTCTTTGATATGATAACAAATATAAATTGTTTAAAAACATCAAATGCGGCTGCACGGATGTGCTGTTGACTGAAACACTCAAGGTGTGAGTTTAAACGGCCGTTGGGCTGCAGAAGTTGTTTGCCTTCCTAAAATAACTTCATCAACTTCAAATTTCTTTCATA
>JAZGTK010004255.1:0-25033 GCA_036877625.1 Ambastaia sidthimunki | reverse complement strand
ACACACACCCACACCCCTTCTCAGCTCTAAATGAAAGATTTAATAAAATGGTTTAAATTGATGCTGACTGGCCACCCAGTTGGCCTTGTGAACCAATAAACACCATAAGGATTAGAGCATCCACCAGCCGTTCAGGTTGTAGTCCTGCCCCTGTGGTTTCACACACCGGCCACCCATACGGCAGGACTCAGGTTTCAAACGTCAACAGACCTAGTTTTTAACCATCTTAACTAAAGCGAAGAATGTGAAACTTTATTGCCTGCCTGAAAGGACCCAGCTAACAGGGAACATTCTCTAACGTTGGCTAACATTCTCTAAAAGTTTTCTAAATAATATCAAAACATTCTTGCAGTAATGTTAATAGAACATTTAGCGATGTATAACATTTGTGTCAAAAATGTTACTCTAAGTTGTTATAGTGAAACATTTTAAAAATGTGACAGAATTAAAAGGTTTATAATAATACGCAATCATGCAATCTTTAAAAACTCGACATTTTAAACATTCCTAGAACATTCAAAATAACTTTAAAGTCTTTGTTGCTTAATGGAAACATTGGGGAAATGTTCTAACAGTCTAAAATTGTTGGCTGGGGAGTCAGTCTTATCTGGAGCGCACACCACAACATTCAATTCACTGCTTGCAATTTTGACTCCACCATGCGTTTTGCATTGTTAATCCGCTTCTGTGACAGGCAGGGGACTTGTTAAGCATTGTTTCTGAATCTGAACCCAGTACTAGTGCAGAGCTCAATATATTTACCAGGGGAACAGATGAATAAACTGATTAGTGCCTGAAGGCTGTTGCTGATGGTCTCCGCCTACCACAGAGTTTGTCCTCTGTGATCTGCCTGAATAATTGTTTTAGATTCTATGCTAGTTGTCAGTGTGTTTCAGCCCAACTGCAGAGTAGTTACTGGGTCGCTCTTCGTCTTTTCTTTGACTATATATTGTTAGCAATTCTGTTTGCCTGTAAACAGAGAATACACACATCCCATTGTGATAGTACTCCATCACTGCATACTTATGTCATCATGATGTTTTGCACAAAGGATTTGTGTAGTATAAGCGCTGAGAGATACATTGCTTTCCTGCATTCGAAATGTCTGTACTTGCTTTTTTATTTCTACTTTACTGCATAAAAATCAGTCATGTTTATGTTTTGCACTTTTTATGTGTATTCTGTTTACAACTTGTACCTTAGTGTCCTCTTTATAATTGCACTGTGGAGCTAAAGGAAAGTTATTTTCTTCTACTCTATACTAGAATGACAAATAAAACGTGATTTTGGGTAAATAATTGTTTGTTTAAATACATGCATCATAGGGCAAATACAGTTGCAGGCTGAAGTTTGTGAGCCTTTTGGTAATAGGTGGATTTTTGCATTGATTACTCATAAGTCACAATTATAAACAAACACAATCTGATGAAAGCACAAACAGTTTAATTTTTTTGGAAGACATTAAGTAATCATTCACACTGCAGGCTGGAAAGAGTACGTTTCAGTTGCTTCATTTAAAGAGATGAGGTTGGAAGTGGGCTGTAGATTATGGTTTGGGTAGCTTTTCTGTCTCTGGGCCTGGATGTCTTGCAGTCTTGATTGCCAAAAACAATGATTTGAAAAGTGCATCAAGACATTTTACAGAAGAATGTCAGGGCGGCACTCCATGTGTAACCCTAACCCTAACATTCAAAATGTCTAGTTTTTTAGACATTGTATTAACATTATTGCTTGGTTATAAGAACACTATTCAAACAATTTTAAATACTATACTGTTTTTAAGCCGTTCCACAGGTTATGTAAATTATACTCCATGGTAAGTACAAACAGGCATTTCAAAGGCAAAAATAAAAAACAATTATGCACGATAGCAGAATTGTTTTGTATGTTATTTCTTTGTAATACCAACCAATGTTTTCAGGAAAAAACACCTTTAACCGCACTAGTGCGTGATAGTAGAAATTATATATATAGCTGCATTATATCCACCACTGGTTGATACATTGTGTAGTGAAGGAAACCCACAAAATATTTTGCAGGTAACTGTTGCCAACGATGAGTCAGCGACTATCAGAGCACATTACTTACAAACCCATGGAGTATAACTCAAAAATGCAGCCCTGATTACAGTAAAAGTACCATTCAGTTTGCTGAAAAGGTTCAACGGGCTCCAGCATAAAGTCTGTGAGATGATTTAAAATTTAATGAAAAAGGACAAAAAGGGCTGCCCTACTTTAAAGCACATCTTATGTTAAACTTTATTTGTATATAACCTAGATGGTGTGCCAAAAAATTACCAAAAACTCTCCCAGAACTAGGCAGAACAGAAATTGGCAGGAGAAAAGGTCAAAACAGGAAATGCATATGGTTATGTCTATGAGTCACAGGTTTCAGACCTTTTGGTTTGTTTTCGGTTGCTAGGTTGTCTAACCAAATATGAAAAGTACCAAAAAAAACACAATGAATGATCTTTATATTGACTATAGCAGGCGTTTGCACCATCATGTTTCCTCGGCTGTATTTTTATGATTACTAAAGGCAGGACTTTCTGGTTTGGATCTTATTCTATAAGACTTTTTGTTTTGTAAGAATACTAAGAAACGTTATCGTGCCTTGATCTGGAGTCCAAGACACGCACAACGCTGCACTCTTGTGGTCAAGCGTAATACATAGATATACTCAATGGTAAATGATTTATTAGATATAAGAAATATATAAAGACATAACGTGTGGAATAATGTCTTTTCATTTCATTCAAGAAATGCGTAGTTTCCATTTTTCTAGTAAGTATTGTAGTCTTGTTGATGAGCAGCAATTTTTAACAATGTGAGTCACGTCTTTTTATTATTAAGCTTACCTTCCTCTTTTTAAATGCATCATGCAGGTATTGTCAAAGTCATGACAAAACACATAGACTGACAATGCTTATTTGAAGTCGAAACAAAAGCTAGGTTCCACCGAGATTTGAACTCGGATCGCTGGATTCAGAGTCCAGAGTGCTAACCATTACACCATGGAACCGCGGTGCTAATGCCCCAAAATTTACCATATATCTATAATTGGAAGTAAACTGTTCGTAAATCGTAGCACTTGAAAATTTTTCACCTTTAGTTTGAAATTTGTGATTTTCATTACTTCTTGTTTATTTCTACAAAACTTTAACAAAAATTTCACCAAAACACTGCGCCCTGCTGTCTTTTACAGCATTATTTCACGTCTTTCACTGTATGACAGGACACATTTTTCCCTTGCTACATTGCCCTCCCACAAAATACGTTTATAATTTAAGTATATCGGAGAACAAGACTACGACTTCAACCTTACCAATTGTTGATAAAATATATATATTTATTTATTTATTTATTGAGACCTTTATTATGACAGGCTGTGAAGGTCATAACCCGGAAGACTTCGAAAGACGTTCACTACTGGTTAGTCTGCTGTTAGCTGTTAGCATGGCTACTGCCTAATCACAAACACCCTGCAGTGCAGCAGCGGAGAGGACAGACTCGAGTCCGGTTTTCCTTCAGATCATTACATCGTTTGCGCTTTTGTTTTTCACTGAAATGGGGACGCGAGACGACGAATATGATTATTTGTTTAAGGGTAAGTATAAAATACATTTGTCGTGACTGTACAAGATAAAGCGGCTGTGATTGTTGTGGTTATGATGCGTCGGGAACCGTTACTGTGGTTGCATATTTAATACTGAAGCTCTGAAGGCCAGCTAACCGGCTAGCTCGCTTACAACATCCCAAACGAACCTTTGCTCCCTCGGCTATATATAAAACATTTCAAGGTTTTGGGTTTATCGGCTTTTGGTTAAAGTAGTTCAACCAATACACATACGCAGAGTTTATTAGTTAGTTATCACGTTACAACACCGTTTACTGCAGATTTGACCACACCTTGAAGCGGCTAGTTGAAGTTAGCCAGCAATAGTTTTAGTGGATGAGACGGAAACGGGAAACGTCTGTTTTACCAAATCTTTACAATAACAACCGAAAGTCTTGATAAAGTCTCTCTATTCGCTCTCTGTGGTTGAAATGCATGTTTGGTTTTATCGTAGCGCTTTGTGGCTGTTGGCGGTATGCATGTCAACAACGATATGTCAATATAAGAAACAAAGAAATGTCAATCATACAAGCATGAACTGAATACATCAATAGAAGTCATTATCATAAATGATTGTTGTACCTTTTGACTTACTGCCATTATCTTTTAGATTATTTTAAATGATGTTTATGCAATGTCAGATGTTCTTTCTTGGCATATATTGGCCTGTGGGCTTAAAAATGGTGAAAAATTCTGACATTTTGGAATTTGTCTTTGAAGTAAGTTGCCTGTGTTTTTTTCTATTTGATCATCATTGCAATCTTGTTCACATTGCTTTCATAGCTAACTGGTGTTTGTTCACTCAAGTTGGGTCATCAGTTAAGAAATTGCCTTCCGACAAAACTATCTTTCTAATCTAGTACTATAAACTGTGTTGTGTGTGTTTTGGTCTTCAAAAACGTTACTCCAATATTGCTAATAGTGGTGGCTTTCAGCAAATGTTTTTAAACTGTTAACACATTAAATCCAGGAATGGTCAGTGTATCAGCATTTTCTGAACTAGTTTGGTATCACACACCAAATGTTTCCACCTTTCTCAGTTCAATCCCAAATTAAACTGTGATATAAGCACTCGAACAGATTAACTGTAGACAATATTTTTGTATTTACAAAATCACCTGTTCTTGAGAGGTTGTGGAGTTGATCTGATGTCAGTTTGTAAAATTGTGTTTTTTTTTAAGTGGTCCTCATTGGGGACTCTGGTGTGGGGAAGAGTAACCTGCTGTCCCGTTTCACCCGCAATGAGTTCAATCTGGAAAGCAAAAGCACTATTGGAGTGGAGTTTGCGACCCGTAGCATTCAGGTAGATGGAAAGACAGTGAAGGCTCAGATCTGGGACACAGCTGGACAGGAGCGCTATCGAGCCATCACTTCAGCGTAAGACCACCTGTTCTTACATCTGCTTTATAACGCTGAATTGTACCTGCATATAATCTCATTAAATCCAGATTGTCATAATACAGATAGACTTAATAAAAAAACTTCCCCTTTGTTGTTCTATTTTTTACAATCTCTGTTGATTTTGGTCCTTATTTATGAAACGCAAGCAAAATGAATTTGTGTGTATATATTTAGTAAAACAGTTTCTATATGTTGCATTTAGTTAAATGAGGCTGTTGAGCACCTGTTCTGTTTCTGTCCACTGTGTTGGTGTAAAGGTATTACCGAGGGGCTGTGGGGGCCCTCTTGGTGTATGACATCGCCAAGCACCTGACCTATGAGAATGTAGAGCGCTGGCTTAAGGAGCTGAGGGACCACGCGGACAGCAACATTGTCATCATGCTTGTGGGCAATAAAAGTGACTTGCGTCATCTTAGGGCTGTGCCCACAGATGAAGCGCGTGCATTTGCAGGTTAGAGGAACATTAACACACAGCAGTGGACCTTTGACTCCTGTTTCATTACGTGTGTAATATGTAACTCTGAAAAATCATCCATGTTAATGTATGTTTTCAATGTTTGCAGAGAAAAATGGGCTGTCTTTTCTGGAGACCTCAGCTCTGGATTCCACCAACGTAGAGACCGCTTTTCAGACCATCCTGACTGGTAAGTGTGCTTCATATAGAAGTGACAAAGGATTCTTATCAGCCCCACACGGTTAAGAATGATAAACTTTTATTTTCTTAATGGCTGTATGAAGGGGCCAGTATGGAAAATGTGCTCTGAAATGGGCTGGTGAGTGTGAACGGTAAAAGAAAGATTGAAATGATAGGCCTCTGGGTGAAGGTTGATCTTATGAATGACTTATCAGAAGGCCTGTCTTGGTTGGGTAGGTTTCCTCCAGTGTGACGTGACTGCAATAAGTAGTTTTGGTCTTCTTTTAATCCTCTGTTTGGATCCTGGCATCCGCAGAGCAGGCAGGAACAAGTAAACCTTTTAGTCAGTAATGTTGTAATTACGTTTGCAGTAATGACTCTGACTGTATGGTCATAGGTTTTTATGGCAACACAAAGTCCGTTATCATTACCAGTTTGTAGTAGGTTTTCACTGCCAATAAAAATGTACAAGTATCTAAAGCCTCATTGCCTCTCTGTTCTGCAGAAATCTACCGGATCGTATCCCAAAAGCAAATGTCTGACCGCCGAGATAACGATATGTCACCTAGCAACAATGTGGTGTCCATCCAGGTGCAGCCCACTGAGAATAAACCAAAGATGCAGTGTTGCCAGAACATCTAGCAGAACCTTTATCCCAGAGCCCCCTCAACCACCCACCCCCCCTAAACCACCCACCTGCAACACCCTCTCCTCTTCAAGACTGCTTTGGGTCTGAGATGCAGCTGCACAACTGGGCTTGAGCACAGAGGCTGGTTCCAAAGCTGGAATCTCAAAGGGTCACCACCTGCAGTCTGGACTACGCTTGTTTTTGTTTTCCTGTCGTATTAGGCTTTTATATCGCTGAGTTTTAATAATCATTTGTGCCGATCGTCACTGAAATGTCTTAATATATAATTTGATTCGCAAATGTTCGCTCCCACGTCTTTCGCTCCCGTTTAGTAGCAGCCCCGTTTCTGCTGTCGCGTCTGGGGTGGAGAAACGTGCAGTGTTGGAGGTATTGCTGTATTTAATATTGTGATGTAGATGTTGGTAAATGTTAGACAGTGATTAGGGCCCAAAGACCACAGACTTCACCTTGTATATCCAAGTATGGGTTCCATTGCATGTAAAGTTCTATTGCAGCTAAAGAACACTTCACGCGTTTGACACAGATTGCAGCGCAGTCTTGCGTCACGTTCTTTATTTCGCCATCAGGGCCAGTGGAAGAGAACTTAAGCTTGTGGCACAGGAAACATCCTGAACACAGTGCCTCAAACCTCATAGCAACTGCTTCTGTGCTGTTTTCTTATCATGTGCATCTTTTGCATCCTCATTGAGGTAGAATAGTGGATTTAGTGCCTTCCGGATGGAACGTACCCACGACGCCTCCGGTTTCGCGCATGCGCTGCAGACTGCGGTTCTGCACCTCTTCAGTTCTCCATGTCAGCCCACTGAGGCCTTCATGACATGACGCTCTGCAGTGCTTTATCATGCTGTAATATAGTATAACACCGACCGTTTCTTGTAGTGTTCCCAGCCAACTCAGTTATTGTCTTGGATATCGTAGAAATTTTACAGCAAGGTTCAGTTTGTAATAAACGGTAATTGATGTCATAATGTGGAAAGAGTATCTCTCTGTGGCTTTTAAACGTAATGAGGGGGAAATACTTTCGCTTGTTCTTCAGGACACAATTGAAACAAAATAACACTACCACAACCTGTTTAACATGCAACAAAAGTATCTATTTCCTTGTTTTACCTTGTCACTTCCCCTAACCCATGACCATGTTACATTACTATATTACCATAACCCCAAACTCAGAGTACCTTTGCAGGTCACAGTTTGTTAAAGAACAGGTTAAACATTGGACAGCACTGAGGATTAGACTGGATACTTTTTTTTTTGCACTGAATGTAAAATAACTCCCGCACTACGGTTTATGATCTTGAGATCTGTAACTTGTATTTAGTCTGTGGTAGTCACTGAAATTCAGTTATTTGCCTTTAATCGTCGTGGCGATTGATGGGACTCTTTAACCTTAAGACACAGTGTGATAATTTATGAATGTATTACGTGGTTTAGCCTACAGTTTTGCCCTGATTCCAGCAGATGGAAAAACTACCACAAGCTGTGATGCTCATTTTTGCTTAATGGCTGTGTAATACAATTTATTCAGTGTGACATTAAATATCAATAATGACTGAACTAATAATGCATGTTATATAGTGGTTGCCCTGGGTGACCTCAAGAGAAAATACTGTGGACCTCAGCATCTTAGTCTGCAACCCTGAAGTCAATTACTTGGAGACAGTTTCACTTTGGTTATCGATCTCTGTGACTTTAATTAGCATAGCCCCAGGTAAAACATCACCAACCAAAATAATTCTCTATAGTATCACAACACATTCCAGGTGGAATAAAAGGCCCTTCCAAGACTGCAGAAGCTGGTGTTCAAACTCAAGCAGTGTAATTACAGAAAAAGACTGATCCCACATTACTGCATTGGTGCATGTGAGTTTTATTACTGTGTTCAGTCTCCTATATCCTATAAGGTAAAACTCTTGATCTTATAATGATAACAGCACATAGAGGTAATTCAGTACTTATTGACATTAAAAGGAAAAGACCATGTGATATACAAGCATCAGGGTCTGTGTGTGTACAGTGTTGGGGTTAATCAGGGCCCTGATTTTGATTGTATGACTGTTCTTTAGAGGCAGGGGTCTCTGGTGCTATCGGGGGCCAGTGCCAATGATGTGAGTACAGACGGCACAAAAATGACCTGCCCAAGAACTGGACATAGCTGGTGTGTACTAGTTAGATTACCCGAATATTACTTTCCTGACTGTCAGATCTTTCACGTATTGCCTCCAGAACCATTTTTTTTGTTTCTTTGTCTGCACTGTACTGTGATTTATTTTGTATCGTTATTATTATACTATTACTCTGACCACTGTAATTCCAATTTAAATGAGCAAATAAAATATGTAGTTCATTGAAAGTTGTGCTTGTTTTTTGTTATTGTTCATGAAAAAGTTGTCACATAATTACCCAATTAATTGCGCTAATGTACTGTAAACCCTAACTGTTCCCCCCAGTGGACTAACTGGTCATGATCAGAAATTTTAGTAGAGGTGGTTTATTTTAAAAGAGAGGTGCTTAAAAATGACAAGTTAAGCATATCACATACTAGGTACAGTACAATTATGGATTTAAGAGGTCTGCACGTAGGACTTTTATTTTGTAATGTATACGGAAAAAGCAGCAATTGAATGGTAGAAACATTAAATGCATTTGCAAATAATAAAAGCTGTGGGGAGCTGTAAAGCTGATAGAGTTGATGACATGCATTGGTGTATTTATGAATGATTGTCACTATGTTATTGCTATTGTGAGGAATTGCAGCCACTTCAAAATAAAGCTGAAATCAACGCAGGACGCTTCGAACAAACTGCTGATACGCAAGGAAGGAAACACGTCTCCAAATCTATTTATACTCCATTTTTCAGGGACATATATGAGGTCAGATCTTTGAGTTCATGTTGACATGAGCGCTAACATATAATGTTTATATATAATAATACTGTGCACAAATAGCAAAAGCACATGAAAATAATCTCACTATGGGTCTTATTTGTTCATGCTAGTTTTTCTTTTTAAATTATGTTTAACTTACACAATAAACAAAACATCATTTGCACAAGGTATAAATAAGCATCATAAATACATAATCACAAAATAAAAACCCTTTCAAGGCCGCAACCCGATGTTTTAAAATATAAACATACAAGAACTAAAAACTGTTGATAGTCCTGAAAAGCAATACTTAAGATACACAACTTATCCCACGTTCGTAAGACAAAAACATCCAAATAACTCATAGCAACAGTCATAAACTCTTATGTACAGTAGAAAGCACCAGGTTGTTACACAAATGAGCAAAGTAGAACAGTATTACAAAGTTCATGTGGACCCCAGGCTCTCTTCATAAACTTTTATAAATATTTCTCCCTAGGATTTTAAGTAATAAGTGTCTTACGAATGTGTTATCAATAATCAATATTACCTCAACGGAAGTAATACGGAATATGTAGCTGTACGTTTTGGTAACTGTCTTTACACAATAGGAACTCTTGGTCTTTCTTTTAAACCATACTCTGTCACAAAGGCCTTAAAGTCACTCCTGAATACTGAATTTCTCAGGAGTAAAAGGGAACCGCCCCCTTTTGGTCACCTCTGGCTCTCAGTTTCAAATCGATGCCAGCTCCAGATTAAAAGTTCTGGATCACTGAGTTGCATTGATTATCTGTTCCAGTGTGTGGAGCTCAAGTCATTAAGAATCAACATGTTGTCCAGTATGTTTCCATGAAAAATCCTCTCTGTATCAAATGCTGCTTTCACGTTCTTGGTTAGGAACCTTCCAAAAGTCAATTAGAGACCTTTAAACGGAAGGATCCTTTATTTACACTTGTATTTCCTGATGTTATATTCACAGTTTGTTGTAAAGTCTTGCGATAAGGAGGATAATGTGGTCGCTGGTGTCCAGATCTTGTTTAGAAGTAGAGCTCTCGTTGTTGGTCTAGTGTACGGTCCATTTTCCACAATTCTTCTTTACATAACAGCAAGAGGAATGCAGACCCCCCCGGTGTGATGTTCAACATAATCTACCCATGCATCTGTATTTGAATGAGTGTTTGAAAGAAAGATAGATAACAAAATGAGACAGATATTGAATAAAAAAAGATCCTGCAGCAGTCGGTCTGTGTTCCTCAGGCAGGTTCAGCTGATGGAGGACTGGGCTCTACAGCAGGGAGCTCGGGGGGCTCTCTGGTGGGGGAGGCGTGTGTGTGGGGCTGTGGCGCATGGGCAGGATGTCATAGTGGCTTGGAATGTGGCTGTTCCGCGGGAGGTCGTAGGGACTTTGGGAGAACCCGGTTGCCAGTCCGTTGGGTCCCTGAAGAACACTCACTGTCGGTTCTGAGGAAAAAAGGTGATGATGGGGTCATTGACTCGACTTCAGTTTACTCAGCGCTTCAGTTTTAATACTGAAACTCTCACTGAATCTTAAACAAGTACTTCGGTTCCCTAAGACATATTGTGTTCTAACAATGAATTTCTTTTTGTCTCAGTTGATTTTTTTATGTGAAAGTGTAATAAGACTATAAACAATAAGAAATGACATGGCGACTCTGTACCACAATTTGAAGTCGCCAAAATGATGCTTGAGTAAATAAAGTGAATTTAAACTTATATTTTTCTATGAAAGCTTAATTCATCCTCACATTTATATCATAAAGACTTTTACATAAGTGATAAAACGTCAATAATAAAATTAATCCCACCATCTAACAAAATCAGATCTGAAAGAAATGTTAGAGTCACTCACTCATAAACAGCCCATTATTGGTTTCTTAGAGACTTCCTTTATTATTTCAGCAATGAAATTGCTTCTAATTGTCTTCTGAACACAGAGAAACCTAGTGCAAATTATATGCTGTTGTATGACAACACAATACCACACACACAGCTTCTGTTGTGCCTACAGAGACTAAGTTGATAATTGGTAAAGGAATAAATAAGCATGTCCACGTGTAAGAACAAGCCGGTCGTGTTCCTCAGACTCACCCACGTCATAGACGTTTCTGCTGGCGGTGGTGAGGCTAGAGCTGGTGCCGGAGCAGAAGGTCAGATCTCTGTGAGCAGGAGACTTCATCTCCACGTAACTGCTCTCAGTGTGTTTACAGGCCAGGCCGGGCGTGTCGCGGATGGTGGCGTACGGGTTCTCGCTGTTCAGAGAACAGGAGCTGGAGCTGCACATGGAGGCCTTTATGTAATCTACACACATCACAAGAAGTGATATTACACTCACATATTTATTACTTCCAGGAAATGTAATCAACACATCACCCTCTGGGGAAAAAAAAAGAAATGTTATTATTTATATACAGGCTGCTGGAAAATTACGTTAGATTTATTTCTAAGTCAAAGATGCGAAAGACGCACTTTTTTCCGTGATGTATAAAAAGCATTTCTTCGAAAATCAGTGCAGGACTGCAGTGGAAAATCACAGCAGATCAGATTCAAGGCAGCACTTTATTTAACTGAAGAAGTTTGTTATAGATAGATGGTGGTTGTATTACTCACATTCATCATCCGAAAATACAGAGGAAGAACTTAAATATCTTCTGTAGATTGAGAATTATTTATTATGATGATGACACTACAGGCTATTTATAAATCTGTTACACAAATGAGACAATGTGTGAATGAGAAAAATACATTTACATTAAAAAACGCTTTTATCTGAATGTCAATGTCACAGAACTGGACTGGTTTATAAAATCACCCAGAACATTTGAAAACATGGTAATGGTTTGACATTGACTAAAATAAATTACTATGTATAACACACACGCACACACACGCACACACACGCACACACACACACACACAGTAATTACCTTTGGCTATACGGGTGGTTTTGTTGTCTCTCAGTGTTTCTCCTCTTGTCACTCCTAATGAGGCACATGAAGAAAGGCATTCTGGGTAATTCTTGTCCCAATAACAATATTACATTTATAAATTGGGCAGTGATTAACATTACATTTAATGTACACGTGCCATGTGCTACTGTAAGATATGACAATGCTACGATACACAACTATAATGGTAAAGATACTACACCACTGTGCAAAAAGTTTTTTTCTGTAAAAATATAGATTTAGATTAAGATGACGACTAATTTTCAGGAAACAATGTCATTTGTCCCCTCATGACTGACTAACTTTAGGCCTGAAGTCAGTAAGATTTCTTTAAAATTCAGCAGTAACCTTTTCAAATGAAATGACACAGAAAAAACATTTTTCTGAAATACTTTAGCACAAAAATAAAACTGCTTGCAAATGCTTTAACTTGCAAAATTGACTTTAACGATCATTAAATAAAGTAAAAGCAATAATACTGTATAAAATGCAGACTGTGGTTATTTAGATAGAGAACTTTAGATTGTGAAGTATAACAACTGCTAGTAACCTGTGAGACAAAACGCTTTAGTCTGATATAAAACAGGCTGCATTATAATCCCAGTGTTAAAAACATTACAAATCCCTTCAACTTTATAACCACAACAGACTGAAACTTCCTAAAACAACTTGGTGAAGTCACAACTTGTGAACTTGTGGTCACCGGTCTTATTTTACTTCCTCTCCGATCTTGCAACGGCCAGTAATGGAAATACCTGACCTCGAACCCGTGTCCCTGAGGCCGAGCACTTATCAGCAGACCAGCAGGTAGACATAATGGGGTGAGGTGGCTTGGGATGGGAAGTCGGAGACATAATGAACTCCCCTCTCCCGTAGCCTGAGTGACCTTGGATAATGTAGACTAAGCTTGACCTTTCGCTGTGTGTGTGTGCCACCTAAAGTTAAGAGTTATTAAAACAGCAGCGGGGGGAGGTCTGGCTCCAGAGCCAGAAACCTCAGTTAGTAAGAGAGTTTGTCACCGGCTAGTGCTCACAGCTTGAAATCCCCAGGAATAAAGAGCAAGTAGTTCCACTCACTGGGGCTTCAACAGAAAACAAATGCCTTATTTATTTAGCTGAATAGGCTGAGCAGTGAGAAGGATAATGTACTAATTCATTTTAAATTTCTATTTGAAAACCTTTCAGGCACTGTGTGACAACTACACATAGAAGATAAATTTGAACAGTGGCTGAGATGATCCATTAAGAGAAGATACTGACCCAGATCATTCAGATTGCAGTATGCTCTCCATTCTGTACTGCTCTTGTCTCCTTTCTACAGGGAAACAAAGAGATCCAGAAGCATTATCCAACTGAAGAAACATTGTTCTGATACTTGGATAAAAGATGTGTGTGTTCACCTTAAGTGTGAGATTGGCGTCCAGGTTGTTTGTGATAGAGGAGATGTTGCACTGTGCCACGGTGTGGTAGCTGGGGTTGGAGAAACACTGGCCAGTGCTGCTGCTCTGAGATGTTTCTACAGGAGAAATCACGGTGAAGAACCCAGCTTTCAGGGAACGTTCTCAGAACATTGGCTAATGTTCTCTAAAATTCTCTCAAAGTTATTGCAGTAACTTTAGTGGAACTTTTTTAACATTATATAATCTATATCAAATATGTTATTCTTAAGCTGTTAGTACAACATTTTAAAAACATTACAGAATTAAAAGTTTGAATACGTTCTTTTAACCAAACAGTAATGTTAATAAGGCATCTAAAAACATGCTTTTTTGAATGTTCCTTTAATGTTTTTAACATTTTACTTAACATTACATTTTACATTTATACTTAATGGAAACATTAGGGTAACATTCTTACAACCTAAAATTGTTAACTGGGAAGCCACATAACCAAAAATAGCATCTATCCTGTTGAACAAACCAGTGTAGCTTGTGTTTTGGTTGCTGGTATTCCTACCAAACTTCTTAACTATCTTAACCAGTTCACCACTCTTGGTCAACCAGCTGCATCAAAAGGACCATGCTGATTTATCACAAGTTTTTGCTGGTAAATAACACGGATGGTTTTACATCAAATCAGCAATAACCTAAATAAACTCTGAAATTCATGCTGGTCTAAGCTGGACTATTAAGCAGGGTATGCAGTTTGTATATAATATGGCTATAAATATGTTTTGTTTACATTATTAAAATATTAATTTAATACTACAAGAAAGTTTATCAGCATAAGGACAGTCTGTTACAGTTACATTTATTCATTTGGCAGACGCTTTTATCCAAAGCGATTTACAGTAAATTCAAGGTATACATTTTTTATCAGTACTTGTGTTTACTGGGATCGAACCCACAACCTTTGCGCTGCTAACGCAATGCTCTACCAGCTGAGCTACAGTTAAGCACTGCAGAGGCCATAATGCATTGTTGAAAGCTGTTTTCTCCCAGATTACTGAATGGAGAAACACAGCTACACAGTTCTAATCCGAGCTATACAGTATGTGAATGACTCTAAATTGCCTTGTTCAGTAGTAAATGATTATGATTCATAGCCCCAGTGGAGGCTCTTACCGGAAAGCGAGTAATCAGTGTTTGTGACACGCAGAGCGGGGGTGTACGACACACTGGGCATGTCCTGGCCTTTGTCTCTCTGTCTCTGTCTGAACCACACAAACAAGCTGAGCATGGCCATGATGATGAGAAGCAGAAAGATGATGCCCATGACGGCGCCGGCAGACTGGCGCTCCGAACCCAGAGCGGGACTGATCTTGGTGTAGGGGTTCAGCTCCTCCATCACCAGAGCAGCTGGAATGCATCATATGATTGTGTTAGAAATAAACAGTAGATTAACAGTAACAGTAGAATACAGTAGTAGAGTACAGTAGAGTACAGTAGAATGCTTGATGCCACTAAGTATATGTACGCAATTTTTATGCATTCTATTTTCTTGTTGCATGTACAAAACAATCTGACATGGTTCAATTAATATATTGTTAGTAAAATATTAAACGAATGTAAATATTTTACAGACTGTTGCTAAGTTGTTTTGGCTACTAGGTTGCTCCAGGTAGTACAGTAGCTAAGGCTTTGCTAAGTTGTTCTTGGTGGTTGTGCTAAAGCATTGCTTGGGTGTTAGTAAGGTGGTTGCTAGGTTACTTACTACTAAGCAATACCCTAGATGGCTAGAGTTCCCCCTTCAATGTAAGTGTTTGAGATTTTTTTTGTCCGTTTTATCACCTGCCAGGCAAACATTCCAAATGCAATTGCTTAAAAACAGCATGTCTCTTTTTAGCAACCTGCCCTTTTTGAGGTATGTAACATTAATGTCAATACCACAAGCTGTGCGGGTTATGTGCTGAAGTTGTAGACTTTTTAAAGGTTGGGGTTTTTTAAAAAGAATGAGTAATAGCAGCGCACTGTAAAACAGTGATGCCTGCATTAGCCAGAGCCACTGAATATAAATAATGCTATGAATGATTCTGCAGAAAGTGTGCTTACTCTCTCCTGAATATGTTGATCAAGGGTAACTCTGTGTGTGCATTTGATTTATGCGTTTGGTCTGATAAAATAACAATGGATGAAGAGAGAGAGAGATTGTTACCCTGGTCACAGCGGATTCCTTTGTATCCAGCGCTGCAGTAACACGTTCCGGTCACATAGTCACAGGTTGCGTTGTTCATACACTCACACAGCTGCTGGCAGCCATAGCCAAACGTCCCGGGAGGACACTCTGTGAAAAACACACACGCACAAATACAATTAACCAAAGCCTCAGGCCAACACTTTGTAATGCAAAAACTCACACAGTGTGAACGACTGCCTGGGATGGTGGATGGGACACACACACACACACACACACACACACACACACACACACAGATCATCAGCATCATCATCATGGCAGTAAAACTTCTCTTTTTTAAGGGCAAAGTCGAATTGACATTTCCAAACCCCTCTAACACACACACACACACAACCACCCAGCTAACAATTTTAGAAACGTTTCACTAACGTTTCCATTAACCAAAAAAACATTCAAAATGTTTAGTTTTTTAGACGTTGTATTAGTTATTGGTTGAATGTTGCTTGAAGCATTTTGGAAAAATTCTGTAACATTCTTAAAACATTTGAATGAACAACTTTTTTTTAAAACATTCTGCTAACGTTACTGCAAAAATAGTTTTGATAACTTTGAGAGAACATTTAGAGAGCGTTTGCAAACGTTGTGAGAACGTTCTGTGTTAGCCGGGCACATTCTTACGAAGAGGCTACAGCACTCACTCTGTTCACAGTTGGTCCCAATAAAGCCAGTCCGACAGGCACACTGGCCAGTGATATGATCACAGTCAGCTCCATTCTGACAGCGGCACACCTCAGCACAGTCTCGCCCATAAAACCCTGAGGGACAGCCTGAAGGAAAGAGACATCCTGCTACATCACATTAACCTACAACAGAGTCAAAAAACGCTGCAGGAACCTTCAACAAGAAACCTGGAGTAAAAGTGAGCGGCCTGAGGACAACACCACTGAATTTATCGTATTTAACACGTTACCTAATTAAAGCTCCTTCGCTACAATATAGCAATTCGTAAACACACACTTACACATAAACACAGCCTGGACACTAAAGATAACAAGCCCACCGGAGCAAACATTGCAGCGAAACACAAACGGATTTCATCACTCCTCAAGGAAAGAGTTTTTATCGCTACTGTCGTGGAGAAAAAAAGTTTCAAACAGAGTGGCAGCGCTGGAAAAATCGCGATCTTTGAAATGACTGATGCATGAAAGATGAATTTCATTTTTTGGCAGATGACATGCTGATGGAGTTTGATTTCAAGGTCATATAATGAGTTAAATGACTGGCATGAAGAAACTGCGGTTATTATGAAGGAGCGTTGCGTGTCATGACAACATCTTAAGACTTCTCCATTGCATGTTCAGCACCACTCGGCTGTGAATTCAGACCAACGCTGCTGTTCTGAAATACTGCCAACAGATGTCACTGTGTCACTTTAATGCATTTTCGGTTATGGGTGAGTATGGAAGCAAACGTGTGCAATGTTTTTGTGTGCATTGGTCATACATTTAGCAGACACTTTTACCCAATCGAACCCACAACCTTTGTGCTGCACACAATGTTCAGTTGAGCTACAGGAACAGATCTACATGTGTAATAGAGGTTTGTGTCACTCACGCTGTGTACAGTACAGGCCGGTCCAGCCGGGGCTGCACCTGCACTCTCCATCGTAGGCGCTACATTGGGCTCCGTTGTGACAGTTACATGAGTTCAAGCAGTCAGGGCCCCACTGGCCTATGGGACAAACTGTAGATGCCAGAGACATCATCACATGAAAACAGCTCTATATATATATACATTTATATATATACTGTAACCCTGTATTTCTGTGTGTGACAAAATATTCATATAATGTTGGCACCTTAACACCTTAAAGGGACAGTTCACCCAAAAATGAAAATATATATATAGCCTCATGTCATTCCAAACCTGTACTGCTAACTTCCTTGGGTGGAAAACAGGAGAAGAAATTTTGAATTATTTCTGAAGAATTCTCTTTATTCCATATAATGGAAGTCACCAACACACTCCCTAACCTCTCGTTTAGTGTCCCAGAGAGGAAGAAAGTCATACATGTTTGGAAAAACATGAAAATGAGTAAATGATGACAGAAGGTCTGTCTGTGAACTATTACTGCAACATCAAACACTTCTAAGTAAATGCAGTATATTATGTACAGCCCCTTTTTTATTAATGTCTTGAACAGGCAAAAACTAAATAAAATGCAGCCAAAATTAGAAAAATGAGGGCCGTAGTTAACAGAATTAAAAAACAACTTTTAATTCGTACAAAATTAAGCTGAAAATGTTGATGTTGGGAATTAATAACTTAAAAACAACAGCCCTCCCCTTTTCCTACATAAACAGTTGCAGCCGTTTTACACCAAACACTATTAGATTAACAGTTTTGCGCTTTAGTCTAAGAGGGGGGTGGGGATCCATAAATTCTGTAGGACACTGTTGCTTTCCTCGTGGTTTCATACAGGCTCTCATGCCCTGTGTAAATTATTGAGAGTGTGCTATCAAGTAATTTATTGAGGGAACTGTTGGTCTCCATCAGCAGCGCTTGTGGGTTATTTGGCAAAGAAAAATGGACATGGTGATGATTTACGTGGCACGGTGATATGAGGTGCCCATGAGACTGCCTGAGCAAAATGGATGACAAAAAATAAATGAAAAAGACAGAGAGGAAGTAGAGGAACAAAACAGAGGAAGTTTCAGAGAGGAAGTGAAACAGAGAGAAAGGCTAATTGGTTCATACTCTGTGAGCAGTCGTCTCCAGTCCAGCCCGGGAAACATTGGCAGGAGCCGTCGATGGGGTTACAGGTGCCATTGTTAGAGCACAGACAAATCTCAGCACAGGCCTTCCCATATTTACCACTGGGACACACTGATGGACAGAAACACACATAACACAGACACAAAGCAGAAATGAATAAATGTAAGTCATTCTTTCAATGATCACAGAGACAGCAGAATGTTAGTTGGATGATAAATTTTTTTAACTCTGTGAGCTGCTTTTTATTTGTTTTTAATTTAAATGTTTGCATCCAACTTAAAGATTTTCTCTGTAACTTTTTTACATTAAAAATAAACAAAAATCAGTTTTTAGGGAGTATATAGCTTTTGCCACCAAACAGTTGCAAATAAAAACAAAGTGCACAATTTTCTTAATCCTAAAATCACTGTCTGTCCCATCCCATCTTAATATGCAGAGATAAGGACAAGTAAACTATTTGTAGGTTTATAATCCCATCCTGAACGCATGCAAACGAATCACAGGTCTTATGATGTGCTGTGTGCTTTAGTTCCGATAGTTCTGTGATAGTTTAGCCCAAGTTACATTAACCAATAATAAAGCAGACAGACACATGCAGGAGCGATTTTAAGTCATGTGTACTTCAAAGCTGAATCAAATGTGCTTCTGTCACACTGTCCAATTATCCATCTTTGCGATCTCTGCTCAGCACCGAGTAGAACAGAGACGAGTGATGTACTACAGAATTAAAAATAGAACATTGTGTACATTTTTAATAAAATGAATTCTTCACTCCGACACTTGCCTCAATTACAAATTTCATTTAGATTAAGGCAAAGCGTGTTTTTTTACCCACTTTCTTTTTTTATTTCATTTTGCAAGGTCCAGTATGTATAATAAGGTCCCTTGCTGAAGACAAGTGTCACATTCAACATTCAACACCTGTTTCTCGTGTCCCTGGAGTTTTATTGTGGCCACACAATGAAATCAGATGCATGTTCCTATCTGACAAATGTTCAGAGATTTAGTTGAATCTCCATCTTTGTGGCTTTTAATAATCATATTTCCACACTCTTCTCAATTTGTGAAAACTCTTTCAACTAACTCAAAGCTGACTCTTATTAGCTAGTGGCCCCCTCATGTCACAGGCTCTGTTTCATTTCGACTGTGACTAGCTGAAGTTCATTAGCTTTTTTTCTGAGATGGCTGAACGTGGGCTCAAGACAGCCGAGGATGCCAGCGTAGACCAAACTACAAAAAAGTAGGTATGTGGGCTAGCCCTGATTCCCATGAGCCCCGCTTTTCTTCCAGTAATTACAATCTGGACAAATTAAAACAAGCTTTTCTCGAACCTTCTCATTCCTCTTTTTTAAGGTATTAAATATTTATTCACGCGACAGCTCTGAAGGAATGAAAGTGAATTCTATATGTTAGTGCTTCCCTTTCTTAATTCATGAAAAGACTAGTTAATTATTATGAGAAGGTCTATCTATATTTTATCTGGGGGTCTCAGTTGAGTGCTGTGGAGTGGGAAGTGAATGTTAGCTTTCATTAGTTTGTGTTGGAAATCTGCCTCATTGACCTGCAACTTGAAATCATGTATCTATATCTATAAATCTACCTACAAATGTTATTTTGAATATTCTTGAATATTCCAGTTTTTTAGATGTTGTTTTTAACATTATTGCTTGGTTCTAAGAACATAATTCAACTATTTTTTATTCTGTAATGTTTATTAAAAAGGTTCCATAAACAACTTGAAAAACGTAACTAAACTTAACATTGTCTAATACATAGCATTTTAAAATTCTACTAACGTTATCTCAACACGTTTTTTGATAGCTTTGAGAGAACTTTTAGAGAACATTATCCAACATTCTGAGAACATTCCCTGTTAGCTGGGCAGGACCTCACAATGCTACAGGCCCTTGCAGTCAATATCTACTGTATTTCAGCATGTAGTCTTTAAGGGCAGGACCTTCATCATGAAAGATCACAGAGGGCAACAGATCCCATGGAAATGTTAATCTACGAGCATAAAGCAAATGACTGAAAATGAATCTCATGAGATCCTGTCACCACCTCGCCAGTGGTTTTCCACCAGAGCTCAACAGAAATAGAAATAGAGTGGTGATCTCGACCTGACTCTTCAGTGTTTGTCTAACTCAGAAGAACGAGCTCAGCAATATTCAGATTTTGCTGTGAAGGTTATTTGTCAGCATGTCAGTGATAATGCCAATTATTTTCTGTACAGAAGAGCCGCAGAGTCAGCGTGGTGTTCTACAGATGGGCATGATGCCAATGCTAGCATACACACACACATACACACACACACGCCTGTAATGCAACCTGTTTTAAATGGCAAGTAGTGCGAGACATACATCTAGCGTGTCATCTGTGTATATTCTTTCTGTGTATATATAATTTCAGTTTGTCACAGCCCCAGACAGCCGCCCACAGCCCATCTGATGACTAACTTTTGCATTTTGCTCAGAAAACTGGAAAATACCTTTTTTAATTTGGCAAGCTATAATCTGATTGGCTGACTTTAAACAACTTCCATAAGGCATCAATTTTCTGCTTACTTAGTTGCCTAACTTAGTTATCTTAAGTGCCTCAACTAAATATAAGCAAGATAACTAAATATCAGTAGAATTGTCTGTACTATAGTCTGTTACATTCAAGACTATATAGCAACAAAAATACATGTCAATAATAAAGATAAAAAAGATAAATTAAAAAAATTAAGATAAGAAATGCTTAGACACTTATAATTTCACTCTAATAAAACCACCTCAATTAAAAGGATTAAAAGTTCACCCAAAATTGAATTATCCCTTTAATAAGTGTCCGTGATTGGATAGTTGATGCTCTTACCTCACTCTACAGGATCTGAGGGGCCGAAGGTTGAAAAATACAGAGAGAGAGAGAGAGAGGGAGACAGAGGAATGAGAGCTACTTGCCTTGGTTACAAAGTGAGCCGAAGAAGCCGGCCAGACACTCGCAGTGACCCGTGACGTGGTGGCAGGGTCCTGTGCTATGAACACACTGTGGACATGACTGACTGCAGCGGTGCCCATAGAAACCAGGAGGGCAAACTGTCACAGGTCAAAAGAGAGGAAGGGAGGGGTGTGAGAAAGAGACCTATCAAAGATTTATGAAGAAACAAGATACAGAAATACCACTTGCATATTCCTATGATCATTGTGATTAATTAAAGCTTGTTATTTGTAAGGGGGGGCTAATGCCCCCCACCCACTCACATTTATGACACAATATGTATTATACAATGAACATTTCTGACAATATTAAAAAAGCAGACTAAAAATGTAAAATTGTAAACTAGGAGATATAAATGCAGCTCTAAGTCTATTCTTGTGAAATATTCCCTGCAATTTTACTAATGAATATTACTTGTCAAAATAATTGTTTCTAGTGGTAATTATAAAAATGCTTTTCATAGTTTTTCATAAAACATTGCTGTCTTTCAGTATTTAATGGTTGCTGCTGTTTTCCAGAAATAATAGGCTTGTCTGAGTGTTATTTTTATGATGAAAGAGGTCTGAGGAACTTAAATATAGTGACATCACAATCATTTTGTAGACCAGCTCGGGTTTGAAACAGTCCTGTAGGCACCACTGTTTAACCCTAAAACCACAGAGCTGCAGGCACCTGTATAACAGGTGGAAATAATGAAGGGCTCATTGTGTCAGATCACCAGGAGTAAGTGTCCAAACAGAAGCTGTTGTGGGTCATTTTTCTCCATTAAAGTCTTGATTCCCTTTAATTGCTGTAGATTTGTGTGGTGTGGGTGCTGGTGCTTGCTGACCTTTCCACCACGGGTGGGGGGGCTTTGTAATTAAGATAATTGTACAGCAGTGAACAGTGTGTTGAAGATTAATCACATTACATTCCCTGCTCTTGCTAACCCTCCTGCACGCACATGCACACAAACACACTTTGTTCTTTATTGAATTTGTTACTGCTCAAGAACACGCGTTGGTCAACGCGTTGGTCTGTTTAATAAAGGATGAAAGAAATTGTATTCCAGGAAAACAAAATGAGAACTTAGATTTTTTTTTACCTTGTGACATTATTTTTGTGACCAGTAAGCACATTCCTTCAACAATTTTTTTAAAATCATTACTGTAATACAATTTTTACATTTTTTAAATATTTAACCTCAGAGTATTTACAAATCATGCGTATTTGTTTGTACTGACTTTATACTGATTTTAAAAGTATCGAACATTTTATTACAATATGCATTTTACTACAATTTACTGTTACACTACAGGAACCTAATAAAAAAAATTCTGAATTCCAGGAAAAAGGGAGTTACAAATAAAACAAAATTCTGGTTGCATTACATATTGGCAATTGGGGGAAAACTGCGTATTTATAATTAAAATGATGCCGTAATGGTCTCCAAAATAGACTTCTTATTCCTTATGCAAAATTTCTTTTGGGGTGAAATGTGAGCTGGGCTTGTTATCATGAGATTGACTTACATGCAGTTTTGCCACATATAGAATAAACATACTAAATAATTTTGTGTTTCCTGTTTTGGAATTTTGAAAATCACCAGCAATCATTCAAGCTTATAACTGGAGGGCACAGCAGCGAGAGCGAGACAGGAAAGACAGGGTGTTTTAAGAGGAAATGGGTAAACACTCCTCCTTACAGAGAGGCTGATGAGAGCCCCCCATGGACCCTGCATCTCAGTGATCCAGACACAGGAGTGGGGCTGAAGTGATTAAGATGTGTGTCATTAGGGATTTGCTGGCACGTTTTTGTGACTCTTCACAGAGTGCCTCTCTCTTCAGCCGATCCTGCTACAATCCCTGTGGGTCACTGTCTGGATGTTACAGTCGTGACCTCCTCTCCTTCGCACCAGTTGTTTATCATCTCGTGTGAAGAGCGTTTCAAATCAAACACTTGTGTGACAAGCTCTCAAAAGGTGACACTGTGTGCGGTGTGAAAATCATATTCCTAATCAGTATTTTTGGCTTGTTTTCCACTATAAACATCCAAACATCATTAAAACTAAATTAACACGATGAAGAATGTATGTGTGTTTAATTACATTTGTTCACCAATTTGCAAATTGTTAATTAATTTTTTTTTGTTTTGTTTATTTTAGGCAAACATCTTACAAAATAATGAGTTTTAAACTTTACATCTTATTTCATATCATATTTAAAACTAGATTTAAGATATCATTGATGAAAATGACAGTTTTGCTTCAAAATCAAGTAGATTTGTAATGGATGTTTACATTTATTTGTACTGGAAAACAAATTAAACTAATATTAATGTCACCATGAGACCAAAATATACTATTCTTATTTTTTTATGAAATATTGCAGTGTTTATTATAAATGATTTATCCGTGTGTTAATCTTTTTTTAAATTCACGTGGCCTCATAATCTTCATCAAAATCTGAAAGTATACTTCACTTCTGGAATGACAGATCAAGCTTTACAAAGCTTTGAAACAGCTGCTTTTCTAGAGCCAATCAATTCTGAGTGGAAAAAAAAGCCACGCCCTTAATTTTTCGGTTTCACTCTGAATTACGTCACAACATTTAAGCCGGTTCACAAAAACACTTTCAAAACATTATTGTGGCTGTTGGTGGCAGAGGAAAAGCAGTTACTTCTCTTGCAGGAAGTGCCGCGGTAGCCGGGAGCGCATACACATGTTCCATCTTCAGGAGAGCAGGAGCCTCCGTTTTGACATGAACAGGTCATGGAGCAGTTAGGCCCCCAGAAACCCTGAGGGCAGATGCTGTCACAGTGAATGCCTGTTAAAAAAAAGGAGAGAAGCGTCACTGAATGTACACACAGGTGCTTGTGTGTCAGTCTGTGTGCTTCTGTATTTTCTTTCATAGCAGAAAAACAGAATAAATAAAACAAACTAAATAAACCAGATATCCTCATTTGGAGAACAGCCATGTATGGAAGGGAACGCCAGAACCTTGCATTGCATTGTGGGTAAGCTGGTATCACATGTTCCACTGGGACAACAGCAGGGCAGTGAGGAGTATGTGTGTGAGTGTCTGCGTCTCTGTTGAGTCCTGGTTTTGAAAGTGCGAGTGTGGAGGTTCAGGCAACTCTTGGCCGCAGCGCTGGGCTGCGCTGTGCTCTGTATGTATTTTTGATCAGACTGGGTCTCTCTGCCAGTGCAGTGTGTTCATTAATAGGGCCGAGTCCCTCGAGTGCTTGAGGCTCGTCTCCCATTCTCTTTCAGGTGGTGTGTGTGTATAGAGCTCTGCTAGGGACACGCACAAGTACACAAATATATAAAAAGAAGAGCCCTACAATATTCTCTTAAGTGCTGAAATGTAACAACATTGGTCGAGTTAACCGTCAGGCTATATTAGGAACATAACACAAACCCTGAAAACACAGGGACACGCTGATGAACAAGCTCACAAACAGACTCCCACACTGCAGAGGAAAAATATATCAGGAGACTTTATTACATTCTCAAGTATGTTTCTTTTAAGTACCTTGTCTTAGATGTTTTCCTAAAATGCCCCAGGACAAATACCAATAGGCACAAATGAGA